>JBAMYA010109702.1:0-19470 GCA_037176975.1 Arrhamphus sclerolepis
ATTTATTTATTTATTTTTGAGGTAGTTCAGTCAGTAGACTGAGTGAGTACCTGTAATTAAAGTTTCTTTTGAAAGTCACACACAAGTTTCTTTTGAAATCACTCCCTTCCTTGAATCAGCAACATTTATTTATTTATTCATTTAGAATAAATTAATAAATGTTGCCGATGATCAATGTCAGCAGCCCACTCTGAAGTGTACTTAAATGAAAACAATATTACTGCTATTAACTGCTTTTTATTTAGTTTTTAGACACGGAAGATACAACATGCATTATGCAACTCACAGGAGTAATACTAAATTACGTTTAGTGCATGCAAATATATCTTTTCACATAATTAATTAGGTAATTCATATTCAAATATGAAGACAAAATGTGTACTTTTTTCACTTTCAGACCCATCATTCTTTCAAAGGCTTATTTTATTAAAAAAAAAAAATGTTTGTTGAACTTCTGCTTCTTGCATCTTGCTCTCTCTTTTTTCTTTTCTTTTTTTGGGGTTTGGTACCATAAATGGAGCAGCTTGACTACAGCTAATATTTTCAGCACTTTAAGTCCTGATGGTGACTTTTCATTTCTGAAATTTGCTACTAGCATTGAATATTTGTTGTTTTTGTTTTGTTTTCTTTTGTTGCTGTTGTTTTTTTTTTTACTCATTCACACTTTATTCACATATTCATTTCTATGGTTCTTTATTCATATATAGTATTTTTATTTTTTTTCAGGTGGCACAAGAGATATTGGCTCAGCGTTGACCAGGATGTGTATGAGACATCGCAGCATAGAGGCCAAACTCAAGCAGTTCTCCATGTAAGGAATATTACTAATCTGAATGCTATTTTGCACATTTAACATTCTCTGGCCAAAAGCTCTCTTGCACTAAATAGTTTCTATTCTAATTGTTGCCTCACCATATCTTCTGTGTTTTGACATTTTGGGTGTGTGGGCGACCATTGCCCCTTGTTGTGGAATGCTGGAAAAAGAGTCTATTTGTCTGGCAACATGTGCATCTGTAATGTCTCAGTAAAGAGGCACACACCAAATCTCTGCAATCTCCCCCCAACCCATACATACACGCACACACACACACATACCACTGACAAGGGGCTCTTTAATTTCAGTTGGCATTTCAGTAGAGATTCCATTTGGATCTCCATAGCAGGGCTTTACACTTCAGAGCGTTGATCACCAGCCACCCACTGACATGCACTTTGTGGAGACGTCTACAAGAAGAAAACTGCAGCTGTCCACCTCACATTCAGTTTCTGAAACACACTCACAAGTACCTCTTGGACACACTTGGGTAATGATTGACAGACATAACTGAACAGGCTTCATGCTTCCTCCTGTGATGCACAATCAGACATAGGCAGACTTAGACATAGACTTCTTTTTTTTTTTCGCTCGCCGTCTGTGTTTTTCTTCTCTCTCTGTTAATGATTGACACAAGGCTGCATGGCATGCAAACAAACCAGACCTGATGTTTTGTAAGTTCTGCAAATCTGACATCCTGTCTGGTGTTCTAATTGGATTACAAATATATACCTGCCCTGTGTGTGAAAATGGTTGCTCTCCCTTGCTCTCCGTTCTCTCCTTGCATCAACATTTTCTATTTAGGACAGAGACCTAGCATTTTAAATGATTTTTAAAGAATTTAATTGAAATGACTGCTGCTTTCACAGGTGCTTCCAGGAGGGTCTGATCAACCCTCTGCAGGAACAGATGGAGGAGTGGAAAAGAGGCGTCAACACTTTGGACAAGGACCATGCTAAAGGTGAGATGACCAAAGGTAATAACACTGCTCTGCATACTGAACGCTCAAATAATCCTGGTTTAGTTATTTTCATCAGCTCTATCACCTGCATTATCGAGTATATTACGTTTAGTAGTCCACTGACTTTAAACATTGAATGTTCATTGTGTTATCACACCATTTTCACTTATTAAATATTCTAATTGAATAAATTCTTTTTAAATGTGTCTTAAACCATAAATTGATGTTTGTACTTTGTGTCTTTGTAACAGAGTACAAAAGAGCCCGGCAGGAAATTAAGAAGAAGTCCTCAGACACGCTGAAACTTCAGAAAAAGGCAAAGAAAGGTAAAAGGATATATATATATATATATATGTATATGTACATGTATGTATATTTTTTTTTATTTTATTACTAAAGCTTCTAAAATCTAACTAAAATAACAGCTAAATGCATGTAATGAAGACTCGCTAACAAAACTACACATGGAAGTTTGACCGGAGTATGAAAACCAAATATTCACACTACATCCTAACTTATTACAGCGTAACTTTTTATCTCTTTTACAAATGTAAGTCAGCTATCTTTTATTTGACAGCTTGGTGTATTGTACCAGCTAATTAAAATTGTTCACTCTAGGTGTCATTCAGAGAAGCAGTTCAGATTAATTTCTTGGTAAACCAACAAACTAAATGCTTTAATCTTCAGTTTATTGCTCAGCAAGGAAATGTGCAACTTGACTATTTAATGGCATATTCCCATTTGTTCTGTGTCGTGTAAAAGTAGGAATAAAGATAGACTGGCTCCTTGAAAACCAAATCAGTACTTTTGCCATAAAAGCCACGTTACCTCTATCTATAGCTCGACTTCAGGCTAAATGTTTTACTTTGACCTCTTTATGAAGCTTTTAGTGATACGTCTTCTTTACATATTGTATCTTCAGTAAATTGTGATGCCATTGATGTTGTAGTCACAACAAATGTATCTGTTCATAAAAAGCCATATATTATAAAGTAAATGAAAAATAAGATGAAAAGTGAACACGTGGAAAAAAAAAAGTTTGCATTTAATTTCCAACACAGACTTGTATAAATGAGTTTTTCATTACACAGCATGTGAACAGAACAAGTTTATTCTGACTGATAGTTGTGCAGCTCTAGTAAGGCTAAACATTACCTTACTTGGTAAGCACAGCGGGGGCTTTTTCCCGACTGCGTTTTTCTTGGCTCAGGTTCTACATCAACATTCACCTACCTTGAAAATGAATACTATAAATGCACAAAAAGGAAACTTGATGACTCGCCTGTAAATATGTATCCCTAATTTAAGTTTTAAGCTGAGACACATTCTTCAGCTTTAAACTGAATAAATCTAAATGAAAGAGGAAACTTTTGCAGAAAAATATACAATTATGCTTGAAATTGATCTTTCACCAACATTATCAGGTTAAATGAAAATTCATAAAATGGAATTTTCTTGGAAGGTTTTGATCCACTGACAAACCTGGCCAGAATTCCGTTAAAAGAGGAACCAGTAGCTATATTTCCATTGTAATATTTAATCTCTGTTTTAAAATCTATGTTTTTGCATACAAATAGTATCAGTTGTTAACAGCAGAAATTCTGCCGAGTTAAATATCTGAATCTGTGTCATTTGACATTGTGTGAGAAACACCTGATAGTGGTATCGGTATAAAGAAGCAAATAAATGATGTTTTGGTGTTTTTTTAGCATCATATTTTTTTATCAGATTCCAACAAAGTACTCAATCCTGAATACTAACATGATGGAATAGTACTAAGTAGTATGTGATGGCCTTTGAGTTGATGTGCATCTTTTTCCTCTCCCTGTTCCCATGTGGTTTTGATCCATCACCTTTCGCTGCACTGCAGCTGATAATCTTGGTAAGTCTCCTCGTGGACCAGACACACTGTCAACATTGATGCTCATGCCGCAGTGCCTTATCAGTCATCTTGGTTGCATTGTGGACTAGCTGTAGGATTTGACTTTATGCAAAGATCAAACATAAATAAATGCTATCGATTCTTTGCTTGGTCACTTTTTTTCCAACTTATTGTTTTGGAACTTGAGCTTTTGGCAGCAGTATAGACCTTTTTACTGCAGTCTTCTCCACCCACATTACTTTCCAAATCAAGCGCTGCCTCTGTGTTGAGTCAGTTTCAAGTAAGGTTGAATTGGTTAAAGCAGTTTAACTATTAATAGCTTAAGGACCACTATGGTCATTACCACATGAGTGTCCACTTCTTAGTGTTCTCACTAAGAAGAAAAATCTACAATATCAAAGAGAGAATGTCTAAAATCCACTAAAAAAAGGTTCAAACCGTGAACTTTCTTCCTTTCCTGTATGAGGTGACAGTGCTAACCACTGTAACCCACATGGTCTGTGTACATACCAACAAATGTCTGTTTCAGATGTTTGAATAAACTACATATTCAGCCATACAATTCAAAAGTGAAGTATTTATTTTCCTCCCAGAGATAAACCGCCATCTGTTTTGTTTCTGTTCGAAATAAAATCTCTGCATGTTTTATTTTGACCCTTTTGTCTAAAGCGTTTCTTTAATTCCATTTGGTACTTTGTCTTTTACTTTTGCTCGACCAGTTCTGTAAAAAATAAGGCCACATTGGCTTGAGTTAAGCAAGATCTGATGTTTTTCTGTCTCCTGAGAGTGTTTTTCTGACCTGAGACCCCAGCAACACCAAGAAAACAGCCTGCAATTGAAGCTAATTTAATCACTGACCATGTGAAAGCAAGAAAAGTTAATCTCATTTGTGCACATGTATCTGCATGAGTGCAGAGTGGGGGCGATGTTGACACTCTCAGTCAAGCAATTCAGCAGGAAACAGAAAAAAAAGTCCAATTCTTCTCTATTTTTTACTTTAGTCTTACTGCATTTTGTACACCCCTCAGTGCTAATAAAAAGCTGAAGTACCACCGACAAAGTGTTATGTTCACAGTTGCATTATCGTTCTGTTTTTTTCTCCATGAAGCTCGATCTTCTTTGTTCGACGTGAACAAATTAGATAACATATCACCTTATTAAGAAATCATGGAAAAGCTATTTTCTGTTGCTGCATTTTGAAAATAAGTGCTTCAGACAGAATAATGACAGAGGTACATTACTTTATTTTATTACATGTATTGATGTAATTATAAAAACGTTAAAGCAACATATTCAAAGCCAATCTAGAAAATAAAAATTGGTCCACATGTGTCACAAGAACACAATATTTGTCTCCCTGTGAACACTGAACCGCGGCCAATGAGCACTGATCTTCACGGAGTTCAGTGTTTATATGTGGTTGAAGGCAAAGAAGTAGCAATAATATGCTTGTTAACATAGTTAAACTCATGCACTAGTTTACAGCACAAAAACCAGGAATGTTGAAATATAAAGCTGTTAGCAGTACAGTTCTTGGGGTGAAAAAGACTCAAGTACTAATCAGAGTCCTTATTTTGCAAGACTGTAACTCCAGCTATCATTGAAGAAGAGGGAGAGTACACCCTGGACAGCTGGCTGCTGGGCGGCCATCATGAACCTGAGAGCACATTCAGCGAGTCTGAATGAAACCAGTGGCTTCCTTCCAGTATTAGCTTAAAACCTTAAAACAAATAAGGGACTACAGCACCCCAGAATAGCTCAACCTTTAACAAGTACAAGCAGAGGCGCTGCTCAAGCTAGCCTTGGGCTTTACAAAAATATCAACAAAGAAAATACTGGCTTTTCCTTCTCTCAAAGACAAAATATTATAATGTTACAGTAAGCGCTGCTCTAAAACCACTTTGGTTTCGTTGACTGAACAAATTTGAACTAGTGGGCAAAAACCGGAATTAAATGTGCTCTCAGAAAGACACAAGATGAGACACCACAACATCCTTGGCTTTTGGCCTAGAGAAACTGCTTTTCCATGTTGAGGACAACTTAGTCCAAAAGTTTTAAACCTGGTGTTTGCCATATATTAAATGTTGCCTGCAGTTTTATAGCTGAGCCTGCTTTCAGTCAAGAGTTTTAGATGTTGTCAATTTTATGTCATGAATTCAAAATGTAGATGCTTTTTGTTGTTGTTTTGGGGTTTTATGTTTTTTTGTTTGTTTTTTTTGCATTACAGTTTAATAATGAAAGAAGCATTTTAGTGAAGGAATATCATTTAGTATTTGAAATGTCAGCCTAACGTACAGATAATGTGTCATACAGCAAGATGGAGAAAGATTTTTGCCTCCAAAGATGCTACTAATGAATTTGCTCTTACTATGGAAACCAGACTGAGTGAGGGCTGTTATAGCTGCCTCTGTTTCAGACAGACATATAGCCAACTGTCCACAAACCCTTGCACAATATAACTGTCCTCTTGACTGCTCTGAAGATTCCCTTTACATCAGTATGAGACTGAATATATATTTGCTTGAATCTGCACTTTCCAGTCAGGCTCCTACAGTTGATTTGCTTTATTCTGCTCTTTATAATGTAGTATAGAATGAGCTGCCATAAACACTTGCAAGACTTACATTCAGTCCACCACTGAAATCACTTGACCGAGCTTGGCAAATGATTTCTCTACATGTTGCAAGCATATTTGTCTTATTTTGTAAACAACTATTTATTCTGTACTGATTTACATTTGAGAACTTGATGATTTGCATGTTTCTTTCCATTGCTTCCTTGTAACTCATTTGCATGATGTAGGACCAGGAAACAGTTTATCTTTGCTTAGACACAAGACCAGAAAAAGAGATTGCAGAAGCCCACACTTGTTCTATCAAAGTTAAAACTGGGTGTACTTGTGTATGTGTAGCTGTAGTCTAAGTTGGTTAGATATTGTTTTTGTGCAGTCACCAGACTTTCTGCCTCCTTAGAGAGCTCAAGTGGGTTTGATTTGGCTTCAGGGCATCCTTTCTTAAAATCTACACACAAAAATGTATTTGACGACACACATTTCTGCTGACACACAGCACGAAAACAAACAATGCTGAATAATGACCTTGAAACTGTTAATGTCCTACTCTGGATTTACATAAACAATGCATTAACAAAGCACAGGGAACAGATGCTCTTGTGAAATGTACCTCATTTCACTCCTGTCATTGTTAAAGCTAGGACACAAAGTCTTTCTGGTCTCTGGCAAGTATCTCTCAGGAATTAAAGCATTTGGCAAAGACAGACGGGGAAAGATAGTCAAATCTGGCTTTCACTTGTGGCTATCTTGTCATTCTTATTGACAAACACCATATTAGTCTGAACGAGATAACCTTTTTAGCCACGTCTCAACAGGAGGCTGGAAACACTTCAAAGACAAGAGTGACCCTTCTTGCTGAGGTGATAGGCAAAGTAGTGTAGACATTCAAATGCTTGAATTTACAAAAGCATTGCTAGCAAACAAAGGATACCATGCAGAGACGTTAGAGTTTCAAGTCAACACGGGACAGAAGTAATGGAAATTAGACATGCATATGTCTCTAAATCATCAGTTATAGCTACATAATCATATTCTTTGTGATACTTAATGCATGTTACTGTAAGATAAGTATTCTTACTGTCGTTTTGCTTTGCTTTTAATGACAAATATGTTTTATTTGTGCGTCTGTGTCTATTTTCTTTCCAAGGCCGTGGTGACATCCAGCCTCAGCTGGACAGTGCAATGCAGGATGTCAGTGATAAATACATTCTCCTGGAAGAGACAGAAAAACAGGCTTTGAGGAAGGCTCTCATCGAGGAGAGGCAGAGATTTTGCTGTTTTGTAGCCATGCTGCGGCCTGTCGTGGTGAGGACATCACTTTTGCCTGCTTAGTTGGTTAAAATTTGTTACATAGTTGTGATTATACAAATGTATCTTTGTTGTCTACGTCATTTGTTATTGTAGGATGAGGAGATTTCAATGCTGGGAGAGGTTGTCCATCTCCAGACCATCTCTGAAGACCTCAAGGCCCTGACCTCTGACCCACATAAGCTTCCCCCTGCTAGTGAACAGGTAAGATAAAATATCAGTGATAAAACAATCTGATCATAAACAATGTTATATATTTTATTGTTGCGCTTATTTATGAGGTTACACTCCCTTATGACTTTGTTTACCTCCTTTCCTTGTGACATTTCCATGAATAACAAATATTCTTGCTCTCTTTCAGGTAATCTTAGACCTAAAGGGCTCAGACTATGGTTGGTCATATCAAACTCCACCCTCATCCCCCAGTACTACCACATCCAGGAAGTCTAGCATGTGCAGGTATGTTTCCAGATAGGTGAAAGAAAGGCTTTCTGTAATTTGTGGAATAGACAAATCTGTAATTTCAACCCTGTCAGTCTATGAATATTGGTGGAAGGGTAAAAAACACAAACAAGAGTTTGGCTTAAGTTTTGCCTGCCACCTAGTGGTCAATATGAGCTGGAAAAATGTTCACGGACTTTATTTTTGCTCAATAATTTTGCTTAATACTGTCTGTTCATATTTGGTGAAAACTTATACTTTGGATCACTCTAAGAGACTGTTCAGATTTCTTCATACTACTGTCTCTGCTTTATGTGTCTTTTGATGATTTTTGCAGAACTGCTCTGCTTTAAAGACATAAATCTAATGTCTGGGTTTTGAATTGCTTTGCATCTATCCAGCTTTAATATTGTCATCTTCTGTATTTGGTGCTGTGGTGATGACTGACTCAAAACCTTAAATCATATGTCCTGTTATGGTGGTTTGCTGAAGGAACAAAATAAGAATTTAAGCTCAGATAGCACAGCAATGTCTCTTGATTCTTATACAGGAGTTTTGAAAGGATTCAGTTGATCTTCTGTAACAAAAAAAAGAAAAAAGTAAAATAATAATATTAAAATAAAATAATAATAATTTCATAAATTATAGCAAAGCAGTGGCTGTCAAGCCTCATCTATTGTTAAAAAAAAAAGTTGAGATGTATAGAAATAAAACAAAATGCATTTGTTTCCAAATCACTTAAAACTGATCCTACATTGAAAATTGAACAAACAACACTGGTCAAAAACATTAACTACTCTTTATTCTTGACATTTTCCATAGGATTGTTTTTAATACTCAGTCGTGCTACTAATAATTAGCCTAATTAGTTGGGACAATTTCTATCTCGCAGCTTTTCTTTTCTGGCTTTACACATTTTTTTCAAGGCATTTGTTGCCCCTATTACATTTTATGAAATTATTCTGGCAATAAACTCAGTAGGAGAATATATTTTTAATATATGAAGAAAAATATCTAGACTTGAATAGCGATTAAGTGGTTTGCAAATATTTGCCAATCTGTTCTGTTTTTTCGTCCCAACTTTGTAGGAATTTTTTTTTAGTATTGATAGGTTGCAGTACTCGTAGTTTTATTACCATGCGTGGGTTGTTCATGCTTGTTCATTCGCAGGTCGTAATTATTGTCAGTCAGATTTTACACCTCTTAAGTTTGTTTTGTGGGATTGTGTTCAGTCAGTTGTTGCTGCATTTTGGTGTGCCGTGTTAATTGTTTCCCACCCTGTCTCCTCCACATTCCCCAATCCTCTGCCTTCATATCTTGACTTTTATTCTTTTTATCTTCTCTCTACTCAATCCTCCATCATAAATCCATGGTTTTGGCTGGGCTATGATTTTCTTTACCCTCCCTGTCACTGCCAAACAACTTCCTCTGGTCCTCCCCTTATTGCTGGCTCTTCCCTTTTCACAGTAGTCTGAACAGCGTTAACAGTAGTGACTCCAGAGGATCCAGTGGCTCTCACTCTCATTCTCCTTCCTCCTCTTCTTCCTCTTCTTCCTCCCACCACCTATTCCACCACCCCCGCCATCGATACCGCAGCTCCACGTTACCCCAGCAGGCCCCAGCTCGGCTCTCTAGCATCTCTTCCCATGACTCGGGCTTCATTTCCTCATCACAAGACCAAAACACATCGTCTAAATCATCCTCGCCAATGCCAGCAGAAACAAAGGTACGAAAAAAAACAACCCACAGATACCCACACTCATCCATAATTTTGGATCCAACTCCCTAGCGAGAGTCAGTCTCCATGAGAGACAGTTATCTGGCAGCAGTAATCTGTGCGATCATGGTGAAGTCATTTCACTGCTATTATTGCAGCATAAACTTGTAGTAAATTAGTCCGCCTCTGTTCTGGCCGAAGGCAAAACAGATCAGACCCATTGTGCCATTAAAAAGTTGACCACTGTGGCAGACTGTGGTTTTGGCCAAACTTAGAGGCTTAATCATATTTTCTGTTCTATCTACATTAAATGAATCATTGTAAAATTATATGTTTCAGGGTCACCAGCATGTTTTACATACATTAGAAAACGTCTCTAACAGCAGGGCTCATTTTGGTAGTTTAATCGAACCATCAGACAAAGGCTATGAGATAATTGCTAGTGAGATAGCCCAGGGGATTGTCTGTGTGGGGTTTGTGGTTTGCGGTTTGCAACTGAACCGTGAGACCAGCTGCAGTGGTTAACTTTGTCATATCCTCAGCCCAGAACACATTGGTATAGTTATGCTCCCAAGTTTTTATGATGCCCTGAAGATGGTTGGGCAAATCAATCCTTGACCCATTTACAAAACAGTCCTGGGAATCAGCCCTCCGTTTACCTCATTCTGGATGTTGTTACAGTAAAGCAAACAACCTTGTCGGTTACTCTTAATGAGCTCTTTGATTTACATCTGCTCTTAATCTCCACTTTTACACAGAAAAATACTCCACTGCTATTTACAACTTCTCATCTCTTGATGGAAGCAACCAAAATATTTCTTTCCTTATAGGTATGAATGAAATGTTGTATTATAAAGGTGTCAAGACTTCACCGGCTTATTAATCCCTTTTAAATATCACACTTTTGTGAGGATAGTCTCTGCATGACAAACTGAAACAAGACTTTTGACTCATCTCCTCTTTAACATCACTGCTGATATCCATGCCAAGAAATGCTGGTGCTCTGCATTTTCTGTGCAGTCTCTTCATTCCCATTAAATGCTGAGACCAGTGTAAAAGTTCCCTCTGCTGTTTAACAAACTGATTCCCGCTGCTTCTCTCTGCCTGCCCACACGTCTGTCTTTCAATTCTTCCCCTAACGTGCCTGTCTGTCTCCTCTATTTGTGTCCTCCTGGTCTCATTTGGTGGCTGCCTGCCTGTTGCTACCCTCTCTGTCCCAGCCTTGTCCCAGTTCCAGCTCCTCTGAGATGTCAGAGACTGGGCAGATTCACAGTGACTGCAATTCCCCTTCTTACCCCGCTGCTGCTACTGCATCTCAGTACGCTACTGACAAGGTGAAGCTCACTCTTCCACCATGAATCTCATCAATATAAAACACACGTGTTTTTTCTTTTCACTTGAAGCCTCACACCTGGTTATACAAGTTATCTACTTAAATTCAGTCACAGAAATGTAAAAATAAAACAAAACAAAAAAACACTTCCCCATTTTTCATTCAGTTCAGCATTTGAGTGTCCTGTTTAGATGTGTTGATCGGTATACATTCTTTTTTTGTGTGTTCATTTGAATGATTTATTCTCAGTTATGTATTGTTTTGCTTATGTATGTTTTAGCTTTCTATCATTTCGGTATTTTTTTCCCATTGTGTCTTTCTTCTTTATTTATTTATTTATTTTTTGTTTTGTCTGCCTGTGTTCCTCATCCTTCCTCCCACCGACACGTTCACAACTAGTTGTCCAATGGTTTCGACCACTACAGCCCAGCCAGTTCCCCCTATCTGTGTAGCAATGGGGGCAGTTTGGGCTCAGGGTCAGGAACTGCCTTCCCCTTCTTCCCTCCATCATCCTCCACCTCCACCTCATGCCCTACTCGTTCATGGTCGCGTCCTGCCTCAGCTTTGCTGCCAGACTACACCCCCTACTCCACGATGGGTTCCCCCATGTTCCCTTCATCAAAAGTCCCCAGCTGGAAGGTTTGTTCTTCTCCTATCAACATCTCTGTCCCCCAGTTTGTTCACATATAGAGCTCATCGGATTGCTTTTAACATTCAATGAAATTGTCCGTCTTTAAAACTGATGAAAAGGGGAAAATATTTGAGTCATCCACAGGAAAGCACATTTGAGAAATGCATATATACAACTTTCTGTACAGGACTGGGCCAAGCCAGGGCCTTATGATCAGCCTATGGTGAACACACTGAGGAGGAAGAAAGACAAGGAGACACCAGTTGTGGTGGACAACAATGGGAGCATGAACAGTGGTAACAGTCCCCTCGTAGCTCAACCTCAGGCTGGACTACAAACATCAAACCCACCGGAAGAGAAGAACAGAATCATGTCTGCACCACTGAGGGTCCGTTTTTTCTTTTACTAAATAAAGTTTTGATTCAGTTATTATAAATGGGTTGATCTGGTTAAGCACTTTTGTTGTCAACTAATTAAACAAGCATGACTTTATTTAGCTACTTGGTCTTTCCAACAGGTAGTCATTCACTGATTTTCCACTAATGACAAAAATGTGTTACTGAGCAACTAAACAGTCATGTTTATACTTTTCCGTTTACTTTATTCATATTATGTAGCAAGTCATGTTATTTAACAGTGATCTATTAAGCCTGTCATCATAAACTGTTCATTTACTTCCACCGATTTAATTTGACTCTTAAGTGACTTCACATTTTACCACTTGTAGACTTTTGTTTGTGCTATCAGAGCATGCAGATGATGTAAAAAAAACATCTTCCCACCAACAACATTCCCATTTAATTGCTTTAAACAGCTGCAGCTAATGACTTTAGAGACTGTCAATGAATGGTACTTTACTGAATACTTTTTCCTCTTCTTTCTTTCTTGTTTTTTGTTTTATTTTGCATCTGGTTCTGTTCAGGGTGATGAAGCTGAGGCTCATGAAGAACTGGCCCTGGCCTTAAGCAGAGGTCTGGAGCTGGACACCCAGAGGTCAAATAGAGACTCCATCCAGTGTTCCAGTGGCTACAGCACACAGACCAACACACCCTGCTGTTCTGAAGACACAATACCATCACAAGGTATCAAAGTTTATTTCCAGCCTTTGTTTTCTATCATTATCAGAACAGACAATGCTGTTTCAGTACATTGTTAATCTCCTTATATGTTTCTTAAAGTGTCAGACTATGACTATTTCTCTATGGCTGGAGACCAAGAGCCTGAGCAGCAGCAGCAGCAAACACCTGACTTTGACAAGTCCTCCACCATCCCCAGAAATAGTGACATCAGTCAGTCCTACAGACGCATGTTCCAGACCAAACGGCCAGCCTCCACAGCTGGCCTACCCAGCACACAGGCACCATTTCCTGGACAGGGGACCTACCATGTGGGGCCCTATCCTTCCACACCAGTCCACACAGGTACTTATCCACCTATGTCTTAATGATACCCCCAATATGTTATCCCTTCAGGACATATTCTCCCAGTCCCACAAGTATATACGACACTAACCTTAACACAGATCTATGCTGAAATAAAGCTGGAAATATTTTACCTTCTGTATGTTGCAAGATCAATAAATTTCTTCTGATTTATGCGAAGAAAAGTCTCTTTGTTAGAGTTACAATGGTTTTCATTGGGTTTTGTTCATTTGTTTGCTCTGCTCTGCTCTTCTTTTCTTTTTTTTTTTTACATCGCTGCAAATCTTCTGTTCAGGTCACTGTCACTGCTTTCTTCCCTTTTCTACAGGCCACGGTCCAGTTATAGTTACCCCCGGGGTCGCCACAATCCGCCGCACCCCTTCTTCCAAGCCCTCAGCCCGCCGCTCAGGCTCTGTGGGCGGAGGCCCCATTCCTATCCGTACTCCTGTCGTCCCTGTGAAAACTCCTACAGTGCCCGGTGTATCAGGAACAGTTAATGGGAGCAGAGGTGCAGAGGAGGTGGGAGGAGGAGAGGAAGGCCCAGGCTCTCCTACATTAACAGGACCAAAGGATGGTGGAATGTTACCTGTGGAGTCCTGGAGTGGTCAGGCCACGACCAATCCTCCCACTGCATTCCTGCCCAACCAGCTCACCCAGCAACACCAGGTAGAAGGGGAGGACATTGGAGACCAAGACCAAGGAGACATGCTAGTCGCCATCCGCAAGGGGGTCAAGCTCAAGAGAACCCTCACCAATGATCGCTCTGCACCACGCGTTGCATAATAGCATCATCATGTAGGCAGATGCACATCACAAAAAGCATTTGGTCTGTTGTCAAGACTCCCCCTGTAAATCCTTTGTAAATTACAGAAAAAAAGCTTTAGGGAAAACCTTTCTTCATAGGAGTGCAATTTACAAATAAGAAAAAGGTTTCTTGTGCTAAACTATAGAGATCTGTTGTAAATTTTTCACCTGAGAATCTCTCTGCAAAAGCCTTTGAAATTGACTCACAAAAACACAAGATGTATGTATGATTTTGTTCACCATCACATCTTTAAATTTAACACGATTCTTTAGAAACAATGTAAAGCCAGGTTGTCTGGACTACTCGTGTGACGGGACCTAACATCCCACATAGGTAGACATTAGCTAAAGAACTCGTGTTTCAGACCCACAGATTTGTTGTGACGGTTCAAAAATTAAAGATCTGCTTATGAATGACAGAGAAACAATATAGTATACCACTATATATTGATGCCTTTAAAAAGGAAAAAAAAAGAAGACATACATTAGACACACTCTCCCTGATCATTATGGACAGTGACTGAGAGTATGCCTCCTCTCACTGATAAATTACCACTGTGACTTGTGTGCACACCCTCAATGCTTGTGAAGTTCAGTGCACCATAATGGTAAAAATCAGCATTCTGACTGGTCACTTAGCAACAGTCACTTCAGGTGAACACCGAGATAGGAATTTTCAGGTTCTGAGCATCAACTCCAGCGGATGGCTTTTAAGGCACCATTTGGACAAGTCTGATCTGTATGAGCATCTTAATTATAGGCTCACCCTCATGGCTGAAGGAAGACGCTGCGTTAATCCACAAAGGCTAGAATCCATGACGCAGTGTTCTTCCACTCACAGTTCAAAGAAGCTTCAGTATAGCAGGTACAAGTCCACTGAGCCGCCACAGGAAACAGAGACCTACAGCAAGCCAGTGAAGCTGGCGATATGTTGCAGTCTGAGTTGTCGGACACGGCAGTGCAAAGTAGCGGTGACTTTGTTAGGCATTACATTACGTCCTGTTTGCTTTACTTATTTAGTTATTTACACAGTTTGTAAATAAATTTGCACATCTCAGCTCAGAGGATTCTGTTTGCTTCTCCTTCCAAATGTCTGCCTGCTCCCCCTAAATTGACAAATTAAATTCAATTGCCAGTTCACATCTTTAAATAATATATAAGGATTTTCATCTTGCACGGCAGTAATGAGTGAATATGTTTATTCTCCTCAATTTATTTTGGAGTAATTCACTTATTTGTAAATCTACATGCTGAGCTTTGTACAGCATATTTGTGACTTGTTTATATAGGTGTCCCCCATTTTTTCCCCCATTTATTAGTTATTCTGCAACCTGCTGAAGATTGATTACTCATAGCATAGCTAATAACTGTCAATCAATGTGCCATATATAAAACACAACAGTATATCAGATTTATATAGACATTAAAGATTTTATAGACGATAATGAGGCCAAGTATTTTTGGTGTTGTGAAAGTTCTCATATGAAAGCTGATTTCTGTCCAGTTTAACTTTTTGTTGTTTTCTAACTAATTCACATATGACTCATAAGTATGCTTTTTTGATTAATTAGAATTTTACAATAACTTCAATCTCTTGTAATACTGTCAGAAGTCCAGTATGTGCAGATAGCGTGACCCTGAAAACAAAGAACGTCGCATGGAGATCCATTGTATCATTTAAGAAAGATAGGTAGATAGGTATATTTAGATTTTTTTTTTCTGGGCAGAAGTATGATTTTGGTAAATGAGACTCGTCCTCAAATGGCAACGATTTATTATAAGCTAAATAGGCTAGTTAGCGTCACTAGTTGAGGGCTATTGTAGATTATTGGATTTGTATTTCAGTTCAAGCACTGTGAGACCATGGCTACTACAACGTGTATGAAAGTGTAAATATTGTGTAGCGATAAAAGTTAGTCCAGGAACTCACATTTTTAATTTATTTCTTTTTTCAGTGTTTAAATCTAGTCTTCTTTCTCAACGTGTCTCTATTTTTATACTTACTATAAAATATCTGAATAATAGATTTGTTTGTTTTTGTTGTTTTTTTTTTTTTGTTTGTTTTTTTTAACCTGCCCAATTATAAATCACTGAGGTCCCTTATTTCACAAACATGCAGGCTTTGGAAGTTCATCGATGTTCATGTTGTTTATTTTGAGTTTGGGTTTTGAATTGCAACATTATTTGGGGTTCATGTTTTTTGATCAATCAGATCTGGATACTCTTCAGTTTCAAAATAGGTAAAAGAAATGTGTTTTTATTAATATCATTATTATTATTATTATTAAGGATGACTTTATAATTGTATGCTTATTTTGTGGTGATTGAACTGAGAGTAAATTCCAAAAACTTCCACCACATTTTCTGAAACTGATGGCGACGTGACAACTGTTCCCTGATTGAATTTGAAATGTGTCTGTTGATTTCTTTGTTGTTGTTTTGGTCTGCATATGCTAAACCTACATTATCAACCTGTAATTCCCCATATTTAATTGTTAGTATAAATACATATTATATATTACCAAATGTCAGTATATCCTATAAATAAAAAATTTATAGTTTGTGAAGTTTTGAACATATAGTTACACCTGTTTTCTAGTTTAGGTTTTGCTCTTTTATCCCCAGAAGGGAGTTGACCTCTCTGTCCTTGTATAGTTCAGGTTCTGATGCAGTTGGTTTCAGGAGGTAAAATGTTATTTTCTGTCCTGACAGCTTTAGCAGTACAATAAAAAAAATACATATATATATATATATCTGTTAGTATTGCTTTGGCATACTCGTTTCTTGCTTGTAAATATGCACAACCAGCTAGTGGTAAAATTAATTAGTGGCTCAATTAGGAAAACAAAAAGTCAAAAACAGGCTTCTGAGTGTATTACTGGCAATGAAGACAGAGGAAATGCATTTATCCTGAGCGTAAGACGTGTCTCCTTGTTGTTTGCACAATTAAATCATCCGGAGTGTGAGCTAAAAGTTAAAATATTGTATGTCTCCTCCAAATCTTACCAAGTGCAAACGATGTCTGAACAAAGAACATTGAAACATTATATCAGTTTTGGGTGAGGATGTTGTTATTGTCACCATAACTACTGAGAAGGTCAACATCAGTATTTATTTGAATATAAAACTGTCACAAAGCTTTGTTCCTGCGTGATTATGAAGGCGAAGCAGTAACTCTACTCGTCTCTCCCGGATGACAGAAGTTCTCACCCTGTCTCTAAGGGAGAATCCAGCCTCCCTGTCGAGAGAACTCATTTCAGCCGCTTTAGTCCAGGATCTCATTCTTTGGGTCATTACGCACAGCTCATGACCAAAAGTGTGGGTAGGAACAAAGATCGATAGGTAAACACAGAGTCTTTCATTTTGGTTCAACTCTTTCTTCACCACAACAGACCAGTACAGAGTTTGCATTATTGCAAATGCAGATACCGGGTAGCCCGTAGCAACAGACCCTGTACCCCATACTCCTGGAGCACACCCCACTGGACACCCCGAGGGACACAGTCAAAAGCCTTCTCCAAGACGTGTCAACGAGGACAGCCCTTTAATATCCAGAGCCTGGGGGAACTGAAGGCGGATCTCATCCACCCCTGGAGCCCTGCCACCATGCAGTTTCTTAACTACCTCAGTGCCCTCAGCTCCAGCAATGGACAAGTCCACCCAAGAGCCCCAAGGCTCAGCTTCCTCTATGGAAGACACACTGGTGGGATTGAGAAGATCCTTGAAGTAATCCTTCCACCACCTGACAACATCCCAGCTGAGGTCAACAACATGTCGCCCTTACTGTATACAGTGTTGGTGAAGCACACTCTTTCCCTGCCTGACAGTTTGCCAACATTTTCCATAGGCCAGGGTGTAAAGGGAACCTGCAGGGTTCCTACGGGTACTTGAAATCCTTGAAAATGCTTGGATTTTAATGTTCTGTTTTCAAGGTTTGAAAAATGCTTGAATTTTGGGTAAACTGCTTGTAAATGCTTGGAAGTGTCAGATTTTCTGGTTCTTTTTCCTACAGACAGCATTTTGTGACCTTGAACAACGGGGCTGTAGATTGATTCACACTGGATTCCTCCTTTAATGGTACTGGAAAAACTGAAAAATTGGTCTTGAAAGTCCTTTAAAAGTGCTTGAATTTGGCTGTGAAAAAGGTGTAAGAACCCTGAACCCAGTATGTAAAATTCACCGTTACCTATGCTATAATGCTCAGAATTACGGCAGTATAACAACCACAGAAAATACAGTCTGCATTATCTGTCGTAAGTCATAAGTTTCAATTTACTCTGTTTTTTTTGGCACCAAAATATTGCCTGATATCTCCTGTCCTGCTCATCTTGACTTTAAAAAACAGAAATCTAATCTGAGTTCAAACTACTCTAAGGAGGTACCTATACATAAAAGCTAATATCAAGGCAAACATCTAGCTAAACCACCATTCAAACGAGTATTAACATGAAATAATGTTATATTGTAACAGACTGACATGTTTTTGACATTGGATTCATGTTATGTGTTATGATGTGTATCAGCTCTGTGTTTTTACTGATATTCGTGAAGGTGACATACAGTTAGAAGCTGCGAAGACTGTCGGTCATTGTTGTTCCCATGACAACGTGTTGTTTTGGAGAGAGGGGAGTGTGTGCATTATTATTAGTCATTGGGAGTGTGTCAATATGGCTCTTGTGAAAAATAGTGAGCATCACTATAGGTCTATACTGATGTCAAGTGATCAAGTTATCTCTACAGCTAGCCAACGTTAATCCTCCATTGGACTGCTTGTGACTCAGCAGTGCAAACTAACATTCACATAATCACATAATTTTACATTGAAATGGAAAGCCATATACATGGTAGAATTAGTTTGCAGACGCCGCACACAAAAAATAGTATAGATGTAATTCTGAAACTCAGAAAGTGAGAAAGTAAAGCGTGTTAAACTAGCTTAATAGCTACTTACATTTATTTACACGACTCCCTGAGACAGCGCGATTTTCTTCTTTGTTTGTTTTTTGTTTTGGTTTGTATTTAAATGCACGCGCCGACTTGGATTTGAGACGGCCAGTGACGCAGACAATAAAATGGTATCGTCCACTTGAGGGGTGTCTATAATTTGACCACAACCATCTTCCTGGCATGAATATTGGGGAAAAAATGTATATTTTAATATTTATGGTACTGATAGGAAAGATACATGTTTAACCCAATATGTTATTTGTACTTTTCTTTAAGGTAACGTCGTAGTTGGAGGAGTTTGACACCCCCGCACAATGTTTATTATCATACAATCATTGGTTTATACACAACCAGCTCCAGTCAGTGTAAGAAAGCACCAGAGGCCCACCGCCTGTTTCAGTGATTCATTTCAAGTTTTCAATAAGCATTACATGTATTATCAAGACACCAGTAATCCCAGCCTGTTGACTGTGCTTTTGCAGACTTACCAAATGTGAGATTTGACTTCAAGGTTTGTAGATTTACTTCAGTTTAGGCTGAGACATGAACATTTCAGTCACATTCAGGCTCAGTTCAGGATTATGGTTCTGCGTCCCCTACCGGTGGATGTTTCACACAAAGCCTCTTCACGCTTACACA
>JBAMYA010109713.1:0-19468 GCA_037176975.1 Arrhamphus sclerolepis
GATGGATGGATGGATGGATGGATGGATGGATGGATGGATGGATGGATGGATGGATGGATGGGTGGATGGATGGATGGTGTCAAAGTTGGTTCTAGTATTGAAATAAGCACATAGCTTCAGGCCATAATGTTATATAAAATAGCCTCAAAATTCATTTAATGTCAAATATTGACTTTTGCAAAATCTCAACTTTTTGACATAAAATTATGACTTTGTCCTTACAGTCATAACATTTTATTGGAAAATTGTGAATTTCACAATTTTTGCGGTAAATAACAAACTATTGTTGAAATAAATTTTGTTGACATGCAATTACAACCTTCTGTTGGAATATTTTGTAGAAAATATTTTGACGATTTTGTTTTTACATTTTGTAAAAATGTCACCTTTATGTCTTATAATTATAGTATTTCCTAAAATCAGATTGTTGTAAAATTTTGCAATTGTCTTAAATATTTTTGTCACAAAATCTTAGATTTTACAGAATCAACACTTTTTATCATAAAATCATGAAATATACAAAATTGTGACTTTTTTGATTAAAATTCCCAACTTCTTGCTGTAAAATTCCAACTTTTCAACTTATTTAATTTAGTCAAAAATGGACTTTTGCAAAATTGCTTCTTTCTGTCATAAAATTACAACTTTATCCGACAGTTTTTATTAGCTTGAATTTACTTTTTTTTTTGGTCTGAACATTGCAAAATTGGAGCTTTTTCTCATAAAAATATTTTGACTAAAGTTTTCTGTTGTAAAATTGCAAATTTTGTTTTAAAAAAGAAATAATGATCATAATAATTCAACACATTGCTCTAAAATCTGATCTTTATGGTAAAATTTTGTAATATTATAGTTGTGCTTTAAAAAGGGAAATGTGGTCATTAAAATCACAAAATGTACAAAATCGCAACTTTTGGACAACATTCCAAACTTTTTGTTGTAAAACTTTCACAAAATTGCATGTTATCATTGTAAAACAAATGTGTATAATTTTGAGTTGTAAAATCACAACTTTTTGATGTAAGACTACTTTTGATGGTCCATCAGCAGAAAGGACACTTGTGCATGAGCGCCACCTGGAGTCCACCTGTGCACGCGCTCTACTGTGACCTTCTACAGTCAATAACAAATATCAAAGATCAAATACAGTATTTCATGTTGAGTTATCTTTCAGAGCTGTTTATAGAGTGGCACAAAACATTTAAATAATCCATGAACAAGTGTAGAGCATTCGTTGACTTTGAGACGTTTTGGCCGTCACAGCTGCTGAATGAGTTTCTGAAACATTCCAGCTTCACAAGATGGATATTTATCCTGGAAAACTGCTGGAATGTTTTTAGCAGCAGCAACATCTCTTGGGACCTAACCAGGAGTCATTCAGAGCACATGTCATGGTGTAAACACACACACACACTCAGCATCTTATCACAAACTCACCCACCCTCCCACCTGCCCCACCACCTGGTTACCACGGGGACCTTCTGCTTCATCACCCTCATTCCGCTCACATTTCTTCTCCCAGTTTTTCTCCGTCGTTGTCATTTCAGCACCGCTGCTTCCCTGGCACCACACCAGCTCCAACCCTCCGTCTGTGGGCGGCCGCTCTCCGGCAGCCTCACTGCCGCTGTTTGTATCACTCTCCATCCAGCTGCTCTCTGTGGTCAAGTTGGCATTTTCTCCACCACCATCCTTTCCCGGCACACCCACAAACTTTTTCACACTGGCTGAGCTGCAGCGAGCCATCTGCTCCCATCAGGAGACGCTGATTGATGCTTCGCCTGTATAACAGCTACTGGGATGACTCATCGACTCCCGCAGCGACAGTGTGCGTTTGCATGTTGTTTGAGAAACACACTCTTTTCTCTGTCTGTAACACTGCTGCTACGTTCAATCAACACTTAAAAGTTGACATTTTTCTAATTTGGTTACCAATTGTTTATTGATTACAAGTTAATGGTTATATTGGTGTGCAGCTGCTGAACAATGACATGAGTACTTTTAAGGGAGGTTTGGTACGACCTGTCCTGTTAAACTTAGATAACAACGACATTTTTAACGCAACTTTTGTTGCTGGTGCTGGACAGGGTTGTCTGAATACTACGCAATTGTTGAATCAAGGTTCATTAGTACTAGTACTCTGCATCGTCTAGAAATCTAGATGTACTGCAAATTTGAATTTGCTCAGCAGGTCCATCTAGCTACCCTCTATTGGAGCTAATTCAAAATTCCCTGATCAGTCTGTTCTTCTAGAGAGTCTTTGAGAGGTCTTACCACAATGACGACAGAGCTGAGACTTTGTAGTCTGGATAGTGAACAGCGGTCAGTTGAATTGGCTTTGGCATCAACAAGTTAATCAAACACTTGAACTTCCGTGAAAATCTCTTATTCCGGGTTCACATTGTCCGATTTTTACAGTCAGTTCGAGTCACACTGCACAACGCTTTGTCATTGAACATCTTCATCTTTGCCCCTGTCTCATTGTGAGATCTACCATCACCGCTTTTGAGGTACAATGGAACATTTTTACGACGATTGCCCATCTTTCTTTGGCCAAAATCATAGAGTGTGAGTCTGGCAGTAGTGACTGTGGTGGATGAGGTCCAACTCATTTACAACTGGTAGGACATCTGGTAAACTTGCTCTAATGAAGAGAGAAGCTATTCAAGACATGATTATGTTCATCTGTCTGACGTTAGCTGGCTACAGCTAACATTACACAGAACTTTTTGAAAGATATTGAGTATTTAAGTACACCAGTTATTCTCAAATTCTGCTGGATTAAATGGTAACAATCACTGGGTTCCATTTTCATCACATTAGCATCACAACAACACTCTACCATTGACTGGTTAGCGTTGTTCTGAATGCATCACCTTGTTTGTTGCTCTGATTGGTTGTAGCTCTCACCAGCTGCGTGCAGAAACAGTTTGAGAAGCTACAGTTGGTCCCACCTCCTGGATGAGGAGTCCCTATGGTTGGTTTTCACCCTACATCTGTCCAGATGTGACTCTGATCTATCAGGTTAAATTCTGCAGCCATCTCAGTTATTTTGAAAAGTGGTTCTTGGAGGCTCTTGTTCTAAAGTCATTGAATAAAGCTGACTCCTGTCCTGTTGTGATTGGTTAAGTACATTTTGTAGGCCTACTGGTGGAAATGGGGAATGAAAGGGAGATTATATACACAAGTGAACTGGTATGACTGGCCAGGCTAGCCATCCCCAGTTTGAGAATAGCGAGTCCAGAATCTATGGTCCAGAAACTATCAAGACAGCAACAGACCCATTTGGACCATCTTGAACAATGTGGACCATACAGGAGTACATTAAGTACTCAGCTGACTCTACCAAGATGCACTGCAGAGCGCCGCAGGAAATCATTCCCACCTGCAGCCATCAAAGCGTACGACTCCTCGCTCCGACTGTCAGATACAGTCAATAAACTGACCCTGCTGTCTTTGGTGGACAAAATTTACTCCAATGGAATAATCAATATTTTAATATCATATGTTCTTTAGATGTTTATAGACCCTAATCCTATCAGAGGGTGAAAAGCTGCAAGTGAATGTGTACTTTTTTTAAGGCAGAAGAAATATTCAGTGTACTAATTACATGGTAAAGCCAGTACTAATCTGTGTGAATACTTCGTGCTGCATGGTACCAAAGATGGTTGCAGTAAGAGTAAAGGAAGTTTCCGTGACTGCCTTTGCCACTCACTGATATTGTCTCTGTTCCTGAGCTCCCGTTAATCCTGGTTTTGCTTATTGTGTGAGACACAAGCTGTGCTCACGTTCTGATAGTACGTGCATTTTTATCTCTTTTTTTCCCCTTTTCCATCGCTGCCAAGACTCATTGGTTTTGAAAGACTCCCTTATAACGCCTGTGTCTGAATGAAAGCACAAAAGACGTGTTTGAGTTTCCTGGCCCACTGCATCTGTCAACCCTCAGGGAGGGGTTGTAATTTCTATATTCCACGCGAACAAATGCCCACAAATCTCAATGGACCGAAGCAACGATAGAAAGCAGCGTGGGACAGACTGATAGCATCATGAAGAAAATGTTTACGTCAAGTTATTGCTGTTAAAGGTGATTCTACAAGCTTCTGCATTATGAAGAGCGGTTTATCGGTAAAAAAAAAAAAAAAGGGGGGGGGTCGATGAAATCAAGCAGCATGTTTATCCAATGGCATCTGATGAAGAGGCCGTTTCTTCTGCATCTGTCAGTACTGCCTCCTGGAGATCAAAGTTGAATCCAGAGGAACCAGACTAACTGCATCAAAGAGGAAAAGACTGTATGACTGGCAGGGCTGGAGCAGACTTCTGTCATAAAAGCTCCTTTCTACATCACTGAAATGCTCGCATTGATCCCAGGCTGCACTGATATTCTCGCTCCTTCAGTTCGTTCATTTGTCCCAAGTAAATACAAATATAACGCATTGCTTCACAAGCTTCTGATTTACCAATCGAGCTACTTTCCAGATGTCGCCTCGGGTCAAGAAGCAGAGGGAAGAACGGGATTGACACAAGTGACTGAAATTAGTTTCCTTTGAAAGTTGGGTATGGGAGGGGGGCTCAATCATCTGGGGAGTCACTGCTCCTCCAGACTGAAATGAGTCAGCTGAGGTGGTTTTAGTAGCTATTTATTTAGGGTTTCTTCTACGTGCTTTAGACATGTCCTGTTGGAATTAGACCATGGAGTAGAGCCGCTCTTGGCTAGCTGGGGAAAATAACGACCCCCCCCCCAGCACCACCACCACCATGACCACCATGTCAGTCATAAGCAGAAGAAAATAAATGAATACTTTACACTTTGACACTGTCCAGCTGCAATCTAATCTGACCAATGATCACTATTAAGACTCCAGTAGATTTAAAATGCTACATGTGCCACAAAACCAGAGGAGGGACCAAGTCCAAGTCTCAAGTCTTTGTCCTCAAGTCCCAATTCAAGTCACGAGTGGGGACAGGCAATTCTCAAGTCAAGTCTCACATTTAAACAGACGAGCCTTGATTTAAGTCATGTTTCCAGACAGGCAAGTCCCAAGTCAAGTCTTGAGTCAAGTTACGAGTTGAGATGGACAAATCCAGAGTCAAGTCCTGAGTCCAAACAGGCAAGCCCCAAGCCAAGTCTCGAGCCAAGAATCGAGTCAAGGCAGACAAGTCCCAAGTCAAGTCACAAGTCCAGACAGGCAAGTCTCAAGTCAAGTTCAAAGTCCTTTCTAGTCATTTTAATAATGATCCAAGTTAAATGCAGGAGTGCCCCCTAGTGTTCTTTGTGCAACTTCAAGTGTTGTTCGGTCTGCCTCTGTGATCCTGGACCTGTGTGTTTTGCGTAATGGACTTTGTTTTTTGTTCACTACTTCATACTTTTTTTGCCCAAATGAGATTATTGTTGGGAACCTACTTGAGAGAGAGAGAGAGACTGTCTGCATTTGATAAGTTGTGACGAGGGAAATTAATTAATTTGTTTCACTTTTTAAATGACACGTGCTTTTAATCTTTGGGTTTTGGGTAAAATATCAAGTGTTTTCAAGTCAACAGGTTCAAATCCAAGTGAAGTCACAAGTCATTGGTGAAAACGTGTTTTTATATTTTGTCAAGTCTAAAGTCATGAAGTGAATGACTCAAGTCCAAGTCATGTGAATCCACAGCTCTGGTAGAAACCATTAAAGGTTCAGGAACTGTCTCTGGTCTTTTGTTACCACAGAAGTCACAAATAATTGTGAAACTCTTTCAGGTTACTTTGAGTCTGATTTTAAAAGCCATCATTATCTCCCAGTAAAAGACAAATCTGAGGAAGAAACACTAATAAGTAAAATAAAAAATGCTGCACACAAACGGTGTCTTTCCCCACCCTCCATCTTTTTATTTGTGTCACAGACATATTTTCATTTCAGAAAGCGGAGGTCGCGGATGCCCTCGTAATGTGCTGCTGACCCTGAGCACGGCGCCGTAATCAAATTCCTCATTGACATGCAGATGAAGGACCAGCCTCCCTCAGGCTCCGAGCTCGGCTTCGGCTTTCATTGTGGCCTCATCGTCGTGTGTGAACCGCTGTTGAACCACAGTCCACACAAGTGCACAATAGTGCCCAGTCAGGAAATAATATATAAGATACAAATCACAATTGTGGGACAGAAATATAACATGCTAGGACTAAAGCGGTTAAAATAAACTCATAAACTTAATGAAAAACATCAAACACACTTACAATTGCCTAATCTTGTAAGGCCCTCGAATGCAGAATTAGCCAATTGGCTGCTGAGTATCAGTTACACGGAGACCAGAACGTGAGCATCTATACCTGTCAGCTCCAGATCCTGGACTCTCAACTGTTTTATGGTGTTAATGAAAAAAGAGATGGTAAAACAATGTGTCTGGGGTCCTTGTAATACCGACTCCAGTAAGTTACAGCCTTTATTTTATTCCATTTCTTAAACCCAAACAAGACAGAGCTAAATATCTTGGATTAATCTGCCAACCTAATGTGTAGAGCAGCGCTGTCAAACCGTCCGTCACCATGGTTACCAATAAAGAGTCGGTTATTCTTTACTTCCTCAACCAGCTACGTTGTCAGATTTCCAGCTAATTCCTGGACTCTGCCATAAAATTCAAATTCTAAAATTTCAAATTTTGCAAAATTGCAATTTTTGTAAAATGTAGAGGTTTTTTAAAAAATAAAATCCCTTTTGTTTCTTGTAAATAAAGCAAGATTGGTTGTAAACATTTTCATAAATTTGGACTTTATATCTTTTTAAAGATTTTGTTAAGTGAAAGTAAGTTGACAGGAAGGTGGGGGTCCTGAACCAGGAGTAGAACTCATGACTGCTGCATGAGGACTGCTTGAAGACCACCTGCTTTAACCTGCATTTTAACTTAAAATTACAATTTATTTTTGGTTGGAAACTATCAACTTCCTGCAATATTTTGACATAAAATTACAACAGTTTTTTTAAATGCACATTTTGTACAATTTCAACCTTTTGATTCCTAAAGTCACGTTTTTTTTTTGTTATAAAAAGGTACGCTACTAAATCCTGACTTTCTGAAGTAAACCAGCTGCTCTCCACCTCAGTTATTCCACTTTTTGATGTCAGAACTGAATAAAACGTGGGAGTCGCATTTTAATCTCCTCTTTACTCGCTCTTACAGGCCAGATAAAATGAAGAGGTGGACCCTATGTGGACCGGATTTGGCCCGTTGGCCTTGAATTTGACACACATTACCTTTACAGTTAGACTAGTAGACTATAGCGTCTGATTTAAACATGATGCTTTGTTCGACAATACAAGTGACGTTTCGTGTTTATTAGCGTGTCTGAGCTTGTGAGACATCATTTTTGACCTTTTATTATCTTCAGACATTTAAACGTAACACACAAATAGAAATAAACTCCCTGAAGTGGATGAGAAGTGCGTGCCACCTTGGTGGAAACTGATCGAACGCTGCTGATTTATTGGCACACGGAGGGCTTCAGACTCGGAAGCGCAAAGTGCAGCTCCGCCGCTGAAAGCCGAGTCGATTTCAGAGCAAACTCAGACAATCCAGCTGCTCTGTACAAAGGCTGCTGGCGGCATGGTGCTGAGCGCGTGCACCAGCGTCCTTGTGTGAAGACACGGCTCACACAGGAAGACGACTTCCAAATGGAAAATGTTAGTGGAACAAATGTCAACTAACTAAGAGATGTGGAGTCGGAGGCTCCTCGGAGGCCCAACGACACGAAAAAAGAAAAGAAAAAGAGTTAAGAAGAAGTTAAAAAAAAAAAACAACAACACATCCCTGCCATGTCTGAGAGAGAAGACTGAATCCACATGAGGCCTGTGAGGAGAACAGACAGGACCGTCCTGGATTCTTCTGAGAACAGCTGCAGGAGGAGGATGCTGAGTATTGACGGACTGTCAGACTGCCTGCGTCGCTCTCGTGATGTCTGCAGATTCAGATGCTGGGGGCCGTGACAGGCTAGCATGCCAGCAACAGATTGAGGCTGATTTCAGACACAAAGGAAGCTCTTTCTTTGCTTAAAAACCTCCCGCTGTTTGTCCTGGCACAGCGTGACATCAGCGGTCGGGTTAGTATTTTGTTTGTTTATTTGTTTGTTTTCTTAATCTATTTATTTATAACTTATTTTTCTGATCTGACTGTCGAAGCGTCGGGAAAATAAGTGCTTTTCACCGTGCAGGATGGTATCCGTCTGCACCTCCTCTAGTGACGAGCAGTAACGCAGAAGTAAAGAAGATGCGAGTCATGTGATCAGAATCCTCTGCAGCCATCTTTGACTCAGCGTGTTGCTAGTTTTACTTTCTTTCTGGAGGACAAATTTAGTCGATGTGTAAGTCGCAGTGGCTGAAGTGACAGAGAGCGCTCCAGTAAGCCCATGTCGAGCATTCAAGTATTACAGAGGATCACTGCTAATTAACCTAATTAGTTGTCAAATGCTCTTCCATTTGTTTTTTAATTTGCTCCAGTCACTTTTCCAGTTTTTGTTTTTGTTTTTTTGTTGTTGTTGCCCCTGTTTCAGCTTTTGAAATGTCTTGCTACCATCAAAGTCAAAATGTGCTAATATTTTCCCTGAGACAGTAAAGCGTCTCAGTTTGAGCATCTAACATGATCTTTATGTTCTGTTTGAGAGATTTGCAAATCATTGCATTCCAACTTTCTGCATGAGTCTGTGTGTCCAGGTAAGAGCATTCGTCTTGTTTGCTGGGTAAACAGTCCAGGTGTGCCCCCCTCTACCTCCAGGGCTGCTGGGAAGATGCCGGAACATCGAGCAGCTGTAAGGTGATGAACTCTTTACAGGCTGATGGCGACCAGCACTTGCTCCTCTCAGATGCTGATGTCTTTCCTCCTTTCCGTTGTGTTAACATGCACCTTAATTACTTAAGAACAGTCAAAATGTCTGCTTCTAGCAAAATGACAGCACATATTGTGATTTTATGGGTTAAAAAATACTTTTTACATACAGAA
Source organism: Arrhamphus sclerolepis (assembly GCA_037176975.1). Taxonomy (NCBI): domain Eukaryota; kingdom Metazoa; phylum Chordata; class Actinopteri; order Beloniformes; family Hemiramphidae; genus Arrhamphus; species Arrhamphus sclerolepis. Next base: position 8,959 of record JBAMYA010109713.1, read on the forward strand.
AGAGGGAATTCTCAGTTTTCTCTGCTTTGTGAATTCAATTCAATAAACTTTATTTGTCTCCAACTGAAGTCATACAATGCAGTTATACGTAATGTGTCTTAATGTGTTCCACTGTTGTTTTTTTCTGTTTGCATTTTTTTTTTCTTCTTTTAGTCCTCTGACAGAATCATGTTCAAATAGTTTGTTATACTGTCAAGAGGGCTGAAGTACACTTTGACCCACACCCACCTTTGCACTAGGAAATCGCTGCAAATTCAAAATTTCATGTAAACGTTAAAAGGTTTTTTTGTCAATATTGACACTAAACCACAGCATATATGCAGACGCACAAAAAAAAATGAAACGGAGGAAAGATTAAGATAAAACAAATGAAGATAAATATGGTGCATATAAAGAGCAAACAATATACAGAAGGCAGCATTAAATCAGTATTAAATATTATTAGGATGCTGACAGATGTGCATGTTGTAATCAAGTGTTGAGTAAACAGTTACACATGGATAAAAAAATAAATTAACTAATTGAAGTGCCAAGCAGTCAGAGATGTGGACACATGATAGATTTGGTCACAACGGTAAAGTTCAGGGATCAGTTTCTGGATTCAGATCGTCACACAGCAGTCGTGGAGCCACGTCTCTGATGCAGGACGGTGAAATAACACGAAAGCATTTCACTGTTTGCTCGTCCTCAGGACATAACCATGCACTCAGAGAGCAGCCGAAGCGTTGTTTTTGTTTGTTTTTTTGTGAAGTGGAGATGGTTTCCTCTGTCTTCTCCAGGAACTGCCTGTCCACGGCGTCCCGCTTCCTGTCCAGCAGCACATCAGAGGTTTCAGAGCAGCAGCAGCAGCAGCAGCAGCAGCTGGACAGCAGCTCAACTCTGCCCTCTAAAGAGAGAAGCGTGCTGCTGAACAGCCCTCCACTGCTCCAAGACTGCTGACTCACCACAGCTTCCTGAATCAGGTTTGACTTGAGACCACATCTGTAACACACAGATGTGGAGGTCAACATTCATGTCATCAGTCCAGGATGAGGAAAGATGTATAGCACTCATTATGTTAGTTTACAAGGAAACAGAAGAATCTTCCACATGGTTCATGCTGATTATATCATTTTATTTGACACCACTCATCCTCTTTATAAATATTATAAATCCAGGTAGAGTGAGACATGGTGTGTCTTTAAATGAGCAGACTACAACATGACTTTGATGTGATCTCTACACCTTCAAAAATAATAATTCAAGGCCCACGGGCCACATCCGGCACTTCATTTTATCTGATGGTCATAAACTTCTAACTAGAAGATTTCTGAGGAAATTTCAAAGTTACTGATTCAGTTCTGACATCAGAAAGTGGAATAACTGAGGTGGAGAGAAGGTGCTTTACGTCAGAAAGTCATTTTACAACAAAAAGTTTCTCTTTTTTTAAAAAAAAAAATTTGTAAAAATTTGCTTTTATTTGAAAAAAAAAGATTTTAGGACAAAAAGCTGGAATTATACAAAATTAGCAGTTTCACGACTGTTATAATTTATGTCAAAATGTTCCAAAACGTTATTTTCCAATAAAAAATGTACGTATATTTTGACTCTTTTTTTCTTTGTTTGTTTTTAAATCACAATTTTGTGACATTTGTGGTTGTACAATAAAAAGTCCTTTTGCAAAAAGAAAAGTCTCAATCTTTCAGAATTCTGCAATTTTAGTACAAAATTTGTTTATTTTTTAATAAAAAAGAAATTTACTTTTTTAAATGTGTGATTTTACCTGAAAAGGTTGTAATTTTTGTGAAATTTGAGCTTTTGTGACAAAATTCACTTTTTCTCAAAAAAAAAATGTGATATTGCAAAATTCCAGATGTGTTTTATTTGCAATTATATGAGGAAAAATGGATGATTTTAGCACAAAATCCTCAATTCTATGATAAAAGTTGTGAATTTTGAGAACAAAAGATCCCTTTTTTTCTCTTTTCTTTCCTTTTTTCTTTTTTTGTAATGACCAAGAACTCTGACAACATAGCTGGTAAAGAAAATAAAGAATAAACGGCCCTTTCACGGTAACCATGGCGATGAAGTGGACTGGGATGACCAGAGTTTGACACCACTGCTTCACTGGTTGTCTCCATGACGTCTCTGTAGGAGAAGTGCTACGTCTTCTGGACCCAAATACAGGAGACTGGGAGGCAGCAGATTCAAACCAAAGTCCTTTATTATCCAAAAGGTTTGTCAATAAAATCTACAAAACAGAAAAAAAAGGGAAAAAAAAAGGAAAAGGACAGACAGGACAGAGAACAGGACCAGAAATCCACAACCAGGGGGAACCGCTAAGACACAGTATGGACCATAAGGAGGAAAAAAAAAGACAAGCGAATAGCTTTTAAAGCAAAAGAGGAAATAAAGCTGACGACCGCAGAAAGGATCAAAGGTACAAGACTCAAGAACACCGAAAAGATTTCACAAAAACATTAAAACCAGTGAATGAATGAAACCTTTACTGTCATTGAGCGTCCCAGCACAATGAAATTATCTTCCAGTACAAGAGAACAAACACAAAGATACATAACACAAGTAGACAGGAGCAGGTGACTGAGGCAGTTCAGCCTACCGTTCAAATCCGCAAATCCAGATCTTAACATGAATGGGATAAAAAAAAAAAATTTAAAAGAACAAATATAAATAAATAAAACTAAATAAATAAAAGCTGAGCGACAGAAAAGATGACAAACAGGGACTTTCCTTTTCTAAATGGGGTGTGGGTGCCACCAACAGCCCCACTGACAGGGTGAAGCAGGCTTTAGTGCAGTTCCTCCACTGACCACTAGGTGCTGACTGCCAAACAGAACAAACGTCCATCCCCCTCCACGTTAAGACCTCCAACTTTACAGCAGACTTAAGACATTTTGACACAGTCCTGAGCCTGGATTAATGCAGGGAGTTGTGTCAGGAATCGTTAACAACGTGCATAGGATAAGTTGAGACGGAGACAAATGATTCGCCATGGCGACCACTGAAGGGAACAGCAGAATGTAATAAATAAATAAATGAATAAATAAGAGGGGACTTCTCATTGCAGGGGTCATTCTTGGTGATGGACTCCTGCTACAGGGAACGTAGCTGCTGCAGCAACTGTTATTGTTTAATTTTCCTCTTTAAAGAATCAGCATAGAAGGACGGAACTGAAACCTGACTGGAGCGGTTAACGTTCTGGACCTAAACCCTGGACTTAACTGTATTCAGCTCATACTTTCCCTCAAATACATTATTTACTAATGTGTTTGTTAGATTCTGGGTTTCAGTTTGCATGTTTTTAATTTCTAAAGGTACACTTGGTAAACTGTGTTATTTTAGCTGCTTTTCTGGACATATTCCACCACAGTTATGTGCTGAAAATGAGCTTAAAGTTTTCCTTTAATTTGTGTGAATTTATATCACATTTACAGGGAATTACAATGATTAATCTTCTTTTGTGGTTTCTCTATAAAACTTCTCGCGCATGAATGTGCAGGTAGAAGAAGCTACTTCACAACAGCGTGACGCTTTTAAACAGCAGAGATGTTGAAAACTGAAAGAACACATTCCTGCTTAAACCTGACCAAAGGAAGAAAAGACTTCCCATCTGCACTCGTACTTTCTCAACTTTTAATCATTTGGCCTCAACTTTTTTTTTTACCCTGCAAAGTGGAGCAGCCAACAGTTGGAGAGAAGTCGAGGCTGTAAAACTAATGAGTGAGAACAAAACAGTCGCGCTCTCGCTGCTCGGGCTGTCAGCTCGTCTCCCTGACAGATGTGAAAGGTGTCGCGGCAGCTGCATGTCAGCTGTGGGCCCCGCTCCTCATCAGAGGGCTCAGAATAGCAGCGTTCAGATCAAGGTGAGACGGGATGTTTGGAGGAAAGAGAGCAGAGAGGAAGTGTCCCTGTGACTGAGAGATCACAGCTGCTGAGGCTGAGCCAGGAGGCAACACCAAAGCCGGCTAAGCTGCGGGTCATCTGGGCTCAGAGCTGGTTCTGCTCAGCTGCAGAGACATCCAGCGCACCGAGGGCCACATCAGCCTCGTGGGGGCCCTCAAAGGGCCAGTTGTGACTGGAAGACTGTATAAACACATCTTTGTGGTAAAATTCTGCAAGATCGCAGCTTTTTGGGCGTAAAATAAGATTACGGTTGAAGGTCGTAAAAATGATGAGATTTGAATTTTCTGTATGAATTTTTGCTTAAAAATAGAATAAATCAGAAATTTTGAAAAATGTAGCTGTCGCTTTGGTGCATTTCTCACATCACTATTAACATTTGCACAGCGGTTAGTGCATTTCTCAAAACAATTAGTGTAAACTGCAAAACCTAGTTGACAACCTGCAACAGCGTGTCACCTGCTCAGAATGGATAGTTCAGTCCTCAAAAGTATTCATGTCAATGAAACTGCCAGTGTCATCAGAACGAGACGCCTGACACCATCATTTATGAACAACAGTCAAATGACTTTGTCATGATTTCATTATAACAGTTTATTTCAATGCAAAAAAAAGGTCAGAACTCGGTGACACCACCTGAAAAAGCTCAAGACAGCACTAGACACTACTCGTACAGCCATTTGAAAACTACAGTAAAGTTACTCATTGCTGTATTTAGGGTAGTAAGTAAGTACAAGACGCTGAATACGAATATTTCACATTTTTACTGAATATGCTCGTTGCAATTCTACAACAAAAAAATAATACACTACAGTCACTTATTTTACAATATTTAGGGCAAACATAAGAAACCCCCTTTTGGTAGAAGTGTGTACAAATGTGAAAAATAATGTGAACAGTACATATTGTAACTGGACATACAGGTAAATCATTCTGGCACATCCAGACGTTCCCATCTGTCTGGCCACATGTTTTCATCGACATCACAGTGGATATCATCCCTGGCAATGCAGCGAGGAAAGTATCTCCTCGAGTGGCGAATCCACCCCTGCGGGACTCTGTGATGTCATCGCATGCTGCATCCATGGCCACCAGCAGGGCCATTTGGGTATGTGGATGCATGTGGTCATAAACCTTCCACCTCATCGGTTTAAGGAATGGGGGGTAGACCAGATGTGAGTGGTGAAAACGCATCATCCCACACAACAACATACCTGTTGAGTTGGCCTCCACTCCTCTGATTCTCAGGGATGATGTCCCTATAAAGAGGGTCTAAAGAAGTCAGCAGGTGTTGTGTATTTTATAGACCAAGAAGGGGAGTATGGGTGAGGACCCCATTGTCTGAGATGGCTGCACACATTGTAACATTCGCTCCGCGTTGGCCTGGGACATCCATGGTTGCTCTCTGTCCAATGAGACCTTCTACCTTTGGCCAGATTGAAACCCGCCTCATCAACGTACATGAATGTGTGCACTGGTTTCCTGGCTTCCAGCTCCAGTACAGAGAGAGAGAGAAATGTAACAACTTCTCCTGTGTGGCATGATGTATTTTGGAAAACATAATGTACCGTATGTTCTGTGAGTACATGTACAGAAATGCTAGAGTACTGCATGAAACTACACAAAGTAAAAGAGTGCTAACATTAGTGTAGAAGACGTGTTTTACCAGTACGTACTGGTGAGGGATCTCTGTTCCTTTCAAATGGCACTTTGTACAATTGTTTCATGCACATTTTATTTCTCAGTTGTTGCAGTCGACACAGATTCAATATTGCCAAATAGTTTGTTATCTGAGCTGAGAAAAACTGTAACATAAACTTATTTTAAAAATCCTTTGTATAACTTTTAATCGAATTTTTTTTTCCGTAAAATCTGAAATTTTGCTAAATCGTGACCTTTTTATTTAATACCAAAACTTTATGTTGTAAATATCGACTTGCTTTTTAATTTGTCATAAAAAGAACATTTTTGTCAAGTTTATTTTCAATAAAATTCCCTTGTTTTGTAAAAAAAAACTTGATTTTCAACTCAGTATTGTAATTCTTTGTTGTAAAATCTTTACTTTGACAAAACTGTGAATTTAAATGCAGACTATGAAGCAGCAAACACTTTTATTTTAAGACAATCATACGTCCTTCAAGACCTCACAGGGGCCACATTAAATGATGTGGTGGGACGGATTTGGCCCGCGGGCCTCGAGTTTGACGTCTATGATCTAATATAAGCTTTTGTGTCTTAGTTGAGGAGACAGCAGAGTTCACAGGACTCGTCTCTCGTGATGTGGACTAAATGTTCTGTCCTGCCTCGAGGACTGAACAGATTAAAAATCGATGCCTCTCCCTCCACACAGAACGACTTCAAACCACAGTGATGTGTTTTCTGTCTCCCTCTTAACTGGTTTAGTCTCTCTGTGGTCATTTTGCATCTTTAAATGTCCATTTTTGCTCATTTTTTGTGCAAGTTTATATATGTTGTGATCAATTTGATTTCACATGTGGTCATTATGTTTTCTAATTAAACTTGTTTTGCTTTTCCATTTATTTGTGCCAGTTTTGCATCTTTTCAGTCAGTTTCGTGTCTGTGTCCATTCTGCAGGACGTTTGGTTGGTTCCGTGTCTCCTGGGTTGTTTTGCATTTGTTCGTGATGATTTCTTTCATGACTTCCACTTCTTTGTGTTGCTGCGCTTCATATTTCACAGATAGTCCTTTGTGTCCGGTTGTTTGATGTCAGTCTTTGCAGGCGTTGGACATCTATTTGGACGTCTGTTTGTCTCTTTGTGAGTCATACTTCGTTGACAGCTCTTTGGATGTCTACTTGCTCTGTATTTTATGTAGTTGCTCTGTCACTGCGTTCATCATGAATCTGTGGGGGCTCAGTGTCCTTTTTCAGTACGTTGTTGGGTTTTCTTCCATCTATCTACTTAGGCTCCATTTTTTGCCGTGGACTACAGGAATGGAGCCAGACAACCCCTCTGTCGCTTCATCCACAATGTTCTGAAAGGTGTTTTAGGAAATGCACTCACTTCATCAGGTCCAGCTTGCTTGTACCTGGTTGGACCTCCTTTCACCTTCAGAACTGCTTTAATTCTTGGTGTCATAGATTCAACAAGATGTTGGAAACATTCCTCAGAGGTTCTGGTCCACACTGACTTGATAACATCAGCAGTTGCTGCACGTCCATGATGAGAATCTCCCGTTCCTCCACATCCCAAAGCTGCTCTACTGGACTGAGATCTGGTGACTGTGGAGGTCACTGGAGTTCAGATGTTCAAGAAACCAGTTTGAGATGATCATGGTGCTTTATCCTGCTGGAAGTATCCATCAGAAGATGGAATGCTTTGGTCATAAGGGGATGGACATGGTCAGCAGCAGGAGCCTGGTCCACAGATACCAGGACAGGACCAGGACTCTTCAGACCAGAAAAAAAATTTTCCAACCTTCTAATGTCCAGTTTTGGTGAGTCTGTGAGAATTGTAGCCTCACCTTCATGAGTGGTGTGGTCTTCTGCCGCTGTAGAACATCTGCTTCAGTGTTCACAGATGGTGTTCTACATACCTTGATTGTAAAAAGTGCTTATTCGGGTTCCTGTTGTCTTTCTATCATCTCCAACCAGTTGGTCCAGTCTCCTCTGACCTCAACAACTGGATATTTCCTCTTTTGGGGACCATTCTCTGTAAACCCTAGAGATGGTTGTGGTGAAAATCCCAGTAGACCAGCAGTTTCTGGAACACTCACACCAACAACCCTTAAATCTCCTTCATTCTCTATAATGGTGCTGGTTTACTGGACGAATAGTCTGATTATTGTAAATAATAAATGGATATTATTGACAATATTGACCAGATTTGGTGGAGGTGGAGCTGATAAAGCTGCAGGTGATCAAACGTTAAGCTGAAAAACTCAAAACTCAAATCTTTGCAGAACTAGATATGTGGTTTCATCAGAATCTTTTAAATTAACCTTTATTTAACCAGGTAAGTCCCATTGAAATCAATGATCACTTTTATAACGGAGACACACATATATACATGCTCCTAAGGGCAATTTCACGTCATCAATTAAGCTAACGTGCCTGTTTTTGGGCTGCAGCAGGAACCCAGGAACTCCACACCGAAAAGTCCTCGCCAGGATTTGATAGCGTGGACCAGAGGTGTCAAACTATCTCATCCTGGGCCACATCATCACCATGGTTACCTTTAAAGGGCCAGTTATTCTTTATTTTCTCAACCAGCTATGTCACCATATTTCCTGCTAGTTCCTGGAACCGGTCGTCTAAGAAAAAAAAAAGTGACTTTTATTTTCGAAAAGACTTTTGTACTAAAATTGTTCAATTTTCTCATATAATTGCAAATTTTAAAAAAACATAAAATGGCAAATTTGGCAATATCAAAAAATATCAACTTTTTGTAAGATTTTGATATGAAATTGTTGTAAAATTGCAACAATTTTTTATCATTTCAATTTTTCTAAAATCACATATTTTTATTATAAAGAGAGTCGTGGGTTTTGACAAAAGTGAACAACTTTTTGTTGTAAAATCTTTTGCAAACGTTAAATCTAAATCCTGACTTTCTGACATCAACCAGCTGCTCTCCGTCTCAGTTATTCCACTTCTTGATGTCAGAACTGGATCAAACAGGCGTCACATTGAAATGTCCTCAGAAATGTTCTAGTTGGAAGTTTCTAATCGTCTTTGCAGGCTCTTGTGAGCCAGAGAAAATGAAGCGGTGGACCGGATTTGGCTCGTAGGCCTTAAATTTGACATATAAGTTCTCACAAGAGCAAATATGAGCTTTGCCAAAGCCACTGATGAGACCCTGATGAGACCCAGAGTCTGGCTCCTGGACTTGCTACTGATAACAGTCCAGATGTTTCTCTTCGTCTTTGATCTGGAGCACACGGTGCCCATTTGAAAAGCTTCATCTGAGCACCATTTCCAGGGTGTGACGTCCACCCCAGATGCCTCGGAGCTCAGAGACGTTTATGCCAGTTAACAAACAGTTAATGTAACTCTGTACTGCAGAGCTCGAGAGGTTCCCCACACTATCCCCTGGTCTGTGTGGTTGGATCCACTATGGATGGGTTCTTGATGCAGATCTGTTTGAGGGACTGAAGGTCAGATGATTGAAGAGTGAGAAATCCTTCCATATGGCTTGAATGGTTTACATTAAGCACCTTCTATTCTTGTTTTTTATTGATTTTCAATAAATTGAAAAAAAGCAACCACTCTGACCATGTTTGCTCCTCAAACACTTTGATGCATACTTCAGTTAGTTATTTTGCTCTAGCAAATGAAAAACTTAAGTCCATGTTGGCCATTATGCTTTGTTATTTAGTAGCAGCTCACGAACATTATTAATAGTGAAAATACAAATTAGGTGAAGCTATTATGTAAATGTGGTTCTCATCAGTCATGGAAAAGAGCTAATATGCAAACTGCCTGAAAGATTTAATGAATGAATGTCTTTAAGCTGTACTTTTTCTGCCAGCCCGCCCATCCCTCCTCTGCTCCTCTGCCGCTTACTAGTTTCTATCACAGAGGTGATCGACTCATCCGTCGGGTCAAGTCCAGAAAGAGCGCTGCAGTAATGTCTGACACATCTTAGAAGGAGTCAAAACAAACCTGCAGGGATCTTTCAGGGGCAACGTTGCAGATAAAAGCTTCCAGTTTTACCAACTGTTGACGTCCAGACGAAGGGAAGAGCAACACAAAAACACCTCTCAGACTATCAGGGGAAGAATCCATTTAACGTACATAATGTTTGCCGTTACATCTCAACATATGACATCTGCGGAGTTGCACTTTGATGTGGTCATTTAGCAGAAACCAATGTGTGAAGTACCATGCAGAGTTGCCAAGTCCACTTGGCAAGTCGCTTCTAAGTCTCATCAGTTGCGGTTTTTTAACATGTAGTTGCTTATTTGGTCATTTCTGTCTGTGGGAATCCACCCTGATTATCTCCTAGCTCCCCACAATAAAGCAAAACAAGAGCACGGTAGGTAGTATGTCCTTTCCACAACCCCATTTCCTGGTTAACGCACCCGCCACCCACCCGAGTCGACTCGGCACACCCCCAAACACACTCATGCACTCGGCGCAGGCACAACTACGCCAGAGCCCCATGACGTGAGTGACGCTTCAGAGTGAGAATGAGTGGCAGTGAAGTTGGGAAATATGGGAAAAACATAACAGAGTTGGAGAAAAAAAGGCCACTGAGGGACTGGAACCAACCTCAGGTGGGAGATGACTCGAATTTGTTCTGCCGATTCTGGAAGTGTGGGATACGTGCTAACCATACAGCAAGTGTAGTAGGCTGAAAATGCCTCATTTATACTTTTGTGTTAAACCGACACCCCCTCTATTTTTTTTTTTTAATTTTTATTAAATGTTTCTTGTCAAGTCTGTAAACACAAGGTCAATTGCACAATACACATAATACTTCCACGCCGCTAGAGGGTGCTGTAGCGCTCCTGTGGCAACTAGAGGGATGACGCGTAGCTTCAAAAGTAACAAGCTGTGGCCTGACTAACAACGTCTCCTCTGCGTCTGTCCACAGGTACCATTTAACGTTATTTTAGTAACTAAAGCTGGTCCTATATGTTGTTACAA
>JBAMYA010109734.1:0-19468 GCA_037176975.1 Arrhamphus sclerolepis
AGATGGAGCATGTTGAAAAGTAAAAGTGTACATATTATTACTGCAAGAGTGCATAAGCCAGGACTTGTAGAGCAGGACTGGACAAGCTCTGAAGAAGAAAATAGAGTTAGTGCATGGAATGTGCACCATGTTTGCGAGATGGGCGTGGTCAGCGGTGTGCAATTAGGTGCCTGCGAGTGTGTCTGTGTATAGGGTTCACATGTATTTCTTACTATGTGAGAGTGTATTCTCACTTAGCTGCAGCTAATCTGGGTGTGAGCCACTACACCTGAGTGGAGTTGTAGGAGTGGAGGAGGACTGGGTGGACATGCCAACCAGTGGGAAGTGCTGCAGATATGGTTCTTGTTCACGCTTTTATGCTTTTTGTGCGTTTAAAAAGAGATAATTTGGTACACACTAACAAAGAGAGATAGAAATGGCTAATTTAACCTTTTTATGGATTTGATCAGAAGCTGTCAATACTGAGGTTACGGGAAATTTCACCAGATAATATTACAGATGGAGAGAAAAGGGAGGGAGGACCAATGCTTATTGTATTTCTTGGTTGCTTAGTTACAAAGCACTGCTGCTTTTATCACACTGTTAGAACATGAATTTATCTGTCAAACACGCAGGAAGTGTTAATGCTGATCTAGTAGTTCTGACAGAAAATCTAGAAGTATGCTGCCCGACTTCGCTCTACTTAAAATGTGGCCCTGCAAATCTGTTTACAGCCTGTTGGTGTGCACATTTTTGGAAACCACACTTGTTAAATAATGTATTTGACTTTAAGCGTAATTATGTGCCTGTTTATGTGAATATGTGTTTGCATGCCTTTGCTCTCGCTGAGGAAGCCCACTGGGAAGGAAAGCGCCTTTAACTGGGCCATTTGAATCAGCCATGCAGAGCTAATGAGGGTGCAATGTGTTGAGGTGTAATGTGAAGATGATGCTGACCACACAAACAAACGCATAGGCCTATACAGTTGCATGCATCTAAACGTGGCAGATAACCACCACTGAACTGCTTCTTTCTGTGTGTGTGTGTGTGTTTTGTAGGGCTATAATCACACATAGATGAAGAGTTGAATCGCAATTTAAAAAAAAAAAAAAAAACAGAAAAAAAACTTTTTCAGAGCTTGAGTGCATGTGCTTTTTGCAATTGATGGCAAATTCTTATAAACAGTTGTATAACTCCCCTAGTTTAAGAAAGAAATGAGCTAAAATGCTTACCAGTGCTTCCACCAGTACAGACAGTATTGAACCAGCCACAACTTTTTTTTTTCCAGTTGTCCATGGATGAACTGTAGAATTGCCAGTCAAGTGCTGTGATTTCACTTTGGGTGTGTACTAGTGTGAACTCTCAGGCTAGGCTCTGTCTGCATGTATGTTTGAAAAGGGAACTGTAGTAGCAACTCCTTGGAATCTTGCCAAAAGCACATCACAGCCATTTGTACAAAAAAAAAGGGGGCTTTACATTTCTCAGCCAGGTTTATTATTACAACCCACACTGCTCTTCAGCTTGGGTCTCTTCGGTTTTTGCTACCTAAACACGTCTAGGTCTGACTTTAAAATAAACCTCTTCTTTACATCTCCCCAATCTCTTTGTCCTCTTCTGTGACACTTTATGATTTGGATACATTTCTGGATCGAAGAGCAGAGATAAATTGCCAAATTGTCTCCCTTGAGATCCTCATTGAAGTCCGAACAAATTATGATCTGTGAAAAAGAAAGAGAGAGGGAAAAAAACAGAATTAAAGCAGGCGTCTACTTTCACTTCTTTTGTAGATTGAAGTATAAAGGGGAATAAAAATGTATTTTCAACTGGCAAACAATAACAGAGTGAGAATAAAGTAGTTTGTGTTCCTTCTACTCTTTTTTTTTTTTTTTTTCCCTTTTGAAAGCTGCTCTGCTGTCATTGCCTCTACACTTTTTACACTCTCGACTTTTTGTTTAATGTTTAAAGATTAAGGCCAATGCTTGTCATTGTGCTGATTGCTTTTGCTATTTGGTCAAGTCCATAGGAAGAGGAAGGAGGTAAAGAGGAAGTGAGAAACATCAGCCCTGACCCTTTTGTAATGGAGAAACAAAGCAGAGCTGCCAGGAAGGTCATTTATGTTTTTCTTACACTTGGCTACGTGACTCTGAACTTAAAAGTATGCAGAATCTGTGGAGAAGAGACAATATTTTAGTTGAGAAATCTTTCTGGAATGTAATCTGAGCAGTCGTTATAAAACATGCCTGAGTGGACTGCATGGATGTAAACCATTCTCCTGAAAAGACTGAAAAAGGATCTCCAAATCATTAGCTTCTGTCAGATGATTTAATTTATTTCAATTCAAGCATTGACCAGCACACAGTCGGATGTCTTATCTTGGATATGCATCATCCACAAACTCATTGGACATTCACAGGTAGCTCCAACAAGGGATGAAAGGCTTTTAACACCTTAACATTCCCACTTACCCCAGCTAGAAGTTTTAATATATATGTGTGTGTGTGTGTGTGTGTGTGTATGTGTGTGTGTGTGCATATGTGTACATATCAGGGTAACGGTTCAGTTCGATTTGATACATTAGTGTCACAGTTTGATGTTTTTTTGATACAAAAAAAATTTCCATGCCTTTTTAAACTTGCAATTTATTGAAATTAATTAAACCTTTGTTTAAACTCAAAAGTACATTTTTTTTTCAATTAAACGTTGCTGAAATGGCAAATAATAAACAAACAAAATAAATGGATCTTAGATCAGACGGCAACATTCTGTTAACTCATCAGAAACACATCAGGCACCAAAGCATCTGTCAACAGACTCTTATTTCAGTGCTTGAACAGTATAAAAAGATAAAAAGTAGCGGTAATATGCAGACACAGTTGCAAGTTTGTGTGTAGGAAATGTTTATATGTTGCCTGGCAACAGCCTTGTAGTTGCAGAACTATTTGTGTTGGCGGAGCTAAATGAATGATTAAATGAACAAACAAATCATAATCTGTTGTTGCTTATTACTGTTAACAAATAAAATGCACTTGTAGAACTTTCGTATAACAGCAATATTACATTCGAGGTGGTGCTGTTGTGCTGAATATCAGCGCTGGTGTGATAATCTGCGGTCTCGTACCACGACTGAATCACACCAGTGCTGATATTTGGCACAACAGCATGACCTCGAGGGTGATATTGCTTAAATATCAGCGCAAAGTTGTGTTTCTCAGCTTTCAGAATCCGTTGGAACTACGTCGATAGCGCAAACATTTGAAGAATTCCAGAAATTTGAAAACTGCACGTATACCTGTTGTCAGCAACAGCTTCGGTGTAGAAATAGTTCAGTCTCACTAGCTTGAATGTGGGAGGCGCTCAGTTGATCTGTGCTCGACAATGCAGCCTAGGCGGAGTAGTCGAACGCAGATCCACTGAGCTTTCAACACGGAGCGCATCGTCAGAAGACAAGTTTATGAAATAAATTAAAAATTCTGTATCGTTCGATATAGATGAGTGTACATGATAAGGATTTTAGCCGCAGACAAGAAGCCCCAACTCTGCTCTGTCCTACCAGTTGAACGAGTGCAACAGAATGATATGCAATCTGATCTGATGTGACTCAAATATCATCGTACGTTCTGTTAGCCACCCACCTCTGCTGCCTGAACAACATATTGATTTATACAATAGCCATCCATACGACATTGTTTTACAAATAACAGTGATTACCCTTTCCAACAATGCTTACCTACTGGGGAATGGACAAAGGATGTGCATTTCTGCATCAGCCTCAGATTATTAGGTTCGCCTGCAGAAGAGCAAAGTGGACTGTTGCCACCCACGCAGTCTTGCAAATACTCAGTAGTATTTCTCTCAGCCTCTCTGTGTCACACACATGCACGCTCGATGTGTGCTCTATAATACACACTGACTGTTCCTCTTATCTGCTTTTCTTAACAGAATGGGCAAAGCACTGCTGAGGATGGAGTCACAACTGCTGTCAAGGTACGTAGCATCTCTTAGACAATGACACACACTCACAGACGCACGCAAATGTGACTCGGTATTTGTGCAACTTGTCCAGTAAATTACACAGAGGATTTGGACAACCCTCCCGTATTGACACCTTGGCTTTTCTGTGCTTTTGTAGCAAGACAAACATGTGAAAACACACCCAAGGGCAAATTCTTGTGTTAATCTTCAATTTGAGCCAGTTGTTGTTGACTTATTCATGCGGCTGTTGTAATGACAGCCCTCCAAGGGTTTTAGCTGGCTGGGTTTTTAATGTGTTGACCACTGTCCGTGTGAGGTTGATCGATGCAAGTCCGGCCACTCTGTGCAGCAGCGTGTCTATGTCAATACAAAAAGGCCAGAGTGTTACTAGCAGTGCATGCTCTAGTCTGGCCTCTTCACACATCAAATTACCATACAGGGAAAAGTACACGCATGCTGTTCAACGTACAAAAACACGCAGAAAAATCACTGAGTCAGCCCTCTCTGGCCCCTGCTTGGCCTCAGTGCTCCTTTGTCCAAGTGTGAAACCTGATCCAGTTTCCTTCTGAACTCTGTTACTCTCCAGCCATAGCAGAAGACGAGGCAGTGTTCCTTCTCACGTAGCGTTATCTTCTCTTTCTTTTTGTTCCCTGTTGCTCCTCTCAAGGGAAGGGTCTGTAAAGAGCACGCCATCTCTTTTCTCTCCAGCTCAGAACAATGTGCTGTGACTGAGGGAGAGGTGAGTGTGCTGGAAGAGAGAGGAGGGTTTCAGTCAAAGTAGCTGGCGCAGAGGGGCCAGGCTGGTCAAAGGCATTAATGTTTGATGTCAAGATGAAGAAAGAGGCTTCTTGCTTGTTCCAAACTGCTGGCATATTGATAACTGGGGACGTATGCGAGAATATTGTACTGATGATTTAGTGCTTCTTTTTCTGTCAAGTCGGGCTTTTCATATTAATAAACTAGTCATTTTTGTGCATTATTTATAACAATTTCTTTTGAACAATTAGACCTCAGAGGTAAAGCCCAGCAGGAAGAGATGCTATATAAGGCTACTGGGTTTCTATACATTGTTAGATGGGTGACCACATACAGACACTAGATGAGGGCTGATGGTAACTGTTGGGTTGGTATATCTCATATGACTACATAATTCTGTTATGTGACAATCACAGATTTTTATCATCACTCAGGGCTGCAGCAGTGCTGTGATTATTTTTGTTACATTTTGTACTAATCACTTATGGAGCGTTCCAGTATTCTGATATTTTATGTTAATCTTTTAAATAAGAAGGAAAAGACAAAGCCTGCACATACTGTGAAGAGGCTGTGATATTCTCAGCATGCGAGTGTACAGCGGCCGTAGCTTCTCAGAAGGACTTGAGAGTTTATATAATATGATTTTGACTTGTGTACAGAAAGAACAAGTCAACATTTTTTACATTTTAGAGCGCTGGCTTGTTGTTGTTGTTATTGTTAGGGATGGGTAAGTAGACCTTGCCCCCAGACATGATGCTGGCAGGAAAGTTGTAACCAGGCGCTACTGTGATCAATACCAAACTGCTGCTTAAATGCTGGGAATCTGATAATGGCTGCCGTTATCTACTCTGTCTATCTGGGAGCTACCTGGCTCCAGCAGGCCTGATGGGAGGAACGGAGGGAGAGGGGGGAGGTTAGAGGTAGCAGTTGGCACAAAAGAGGGAAGAGGGTCAAATTAATATGTAAAAGAGGTTTTAGAACAACAAAGTGATGCATCCTCGTTGAGTTTGGTTTGAGTCTGAGAGGTTTTGGATTTGAATGACAGTAAAAAGCCAGTCTTCTTCCCCCTGCTGAAGAACACAGAGCTAATGAGCCATATCTTCTTTTTCTCTGTCTCTCTGGGTCTCAAAACTAAGGAATATACACGAGCACGGTCGCTCATATCTACTTTTGTGCTCATTAAAGATGGTGAGGGTGACTGCAGAGCTTCTAACAATTGTCTTTTCTGTCATAAATATCTAAGTACCCTTCCAAGTCCTGAGGAAGCTGAGGCCATGAACTCTCATGCTTTCCTGTGTGTTTGTGCAACATTAAGAGTTGGCCTTTTTATGCACTTTTTGTACACATACAAAGTTACAAAATGACAGAATACAAACTCTGGCAGCCTCTCACACAACAGGTGAATTCTGGACACACATCCTGACACGAGACCGTTATGGATTCGTCTTGCAAGGTATTTTTAACTTCACCAATTGATTACTTAAAAAAAAAAAAAAGAATTCCATACATGTGCCCTATATAAAGTTTGGTGCATTTTTTTAATATTTTAACTCATATTGCAGAAAGAAATTGAAGTTAAAAATAAAAAATAAATGAATACCAATAAAATATGTAATAACTCGGCTTAAAGATGGGATGAGGAATTTCTGGATGACATCATATCTGCTGACATTTGAACAAAGCATCAACAAAACACAGAGTTCTCCCTCCTCCCAGAGAAAACATACCCCACCATGAAGAGACAAATAGTTTTATGTACTAATGAATTTGGCACTTGAGGTTTACTTGAGGTTAACAACAACCAGCCTCTGGTGAGGCGTCCAGACAGAACCATCAGGCAGAACCTCAGTCGCCTGAGAGAGGGCACTCTGCTGGTTTGTCTCGCCACAGGAGGATGATATTACCCTCCTGTTTACCCCCCTGGAAGAAAGCCAGAATTTTAGTGATCTGCTCCAAAACAAGTGTGACTGTTGGGACTATTTCTAGCAACAGATCAGATCAGCCTCATTGCCCTTGACAATGACATTTACTCCAACAACATATACTGTATGTAGTGGGAATATTTGTACTTTATGTTATGAATCCAGGGCACTCAAAACTTTTTTCTTATTCTTTTTTTTCTGACAATAAGCCATTTTACAAACAAAAATGATACTCATACTCTTGTTTCAGATTCTTCAATGTGAAGATTTGTTGCTTTTCAGTTTTGCGTCTTTCTTAATTTAATATCTGAAAAAGCAACTCTTTTGAAGCACCTTGCATTGTCTAAAAAGGAATGGAGGAAAATAAGCGATGCATCTGCAGTTCTACAGTTTCATCTGAGTAAACAAGCTTGCTCATTTAAGGAAGCACATCATTTACAGTTGTGCTGAAAGACTAATTGAACATGAGGTCTAAATACACTCCAAGAAGACGGAATACGTACTTTTATTTACATGGGCCTTGCATTCACTCCGTATGCGTCTAGCCCAGTTTTAATAAAACCATTTCATGTCTTCATTTAGGAAGCATAAGCTACATGCATTAGCTGAGCGTTTTCAGTTTGTGGACTACACGTCCCCACATGGAGTCCTCGGCGAGCTGTGAGGCGCTTGCACAAGGCAGGACCTCAGCCACTGATGGACAAACGTCAGGGACTGACCCCTCAATGGAATATTGGCTGTCAGTAGAATCAATGGGGCAATTCACAAATCCACTTCACTTCAGCCATTATCCTGCCAGTATGAGGAAAAGATTGTTTGCTCGCTCGAGGGAGTTTTCCTTAGTCCAGCTTTTGTACCCTCCTACCAGCAGCAACAATATAAGACAGCCAAAGTGACTTTGATTTGTCACAGTTGGGATTACATGGATCATTTGGGATTACATGGATCACTACATCATTACATGGATGGCGTTTTCCACTGAAATGTGATTAATGTTGGGAAAACATAAAAGTTAATACCAAATTCAGCATTTAGCATTTTTTTTTTCTCAGGCTGTAGACAGTGAAGGTTTTGTTATTTATTTATTTATTTTGCTGCATTCTGATCTTTTTTGCTTTGTGTTCACTTTGCCACTTGGTGTTTGGAATTAGGTTTTCTTTAGTGTAATTGTCTTTACCAGCTTGAAGCCAATCTTTTTCTCATAAATGGCTTGATTGATCTCTGTCATCTGGCCAGTATGCTGGGTGCTCATTAGGTTAATTAGAATTCATTTTAGTGTTGCAAAATCCTGATTTGATTGCATTTCTTATTGGAAAGGTGTTCAGCAAAGTTCCTAATGTGCAATACTTGTGATTCAAAGAATGATTTTTTTATTTTTTTATTTGTGCGTTTACACACAATTATGGACCATAATCCTCAAGTGTAGAGAGTTTCATCCAAAGCACCTGTCAAATTAGCATTAAAGTAAGTATACTGGAGTTAAAAGGCATCACGGCATGCTGAATGACAGTGAAAAGTGAGAGGATGTGTCACCTTATTTTATTTCATTTGTGAAATTATGTTAAATCTTGTAGTCTATGCAAACACATGAAATTCAAGACTGAAAGCACAGAGGCCCCCGCCCGTCCAAATATCAATTTTAACCCCAATTTAACATCCTTATCTTCCTAGCGAAATGAATTTCTTTTGTGTGTGTGAAGTGTTGGAGCGAAAAATAATTCTGACTTTGCATTCAAACTTAATCATAGTTACAATCTGCCGTCCACATGGGAAGACGGATCACATTTCTGCAAAGTAATATCTTTGCACCGCATAACTTTCATCCTCTAATGAAACTAGGGGCTTCACTATGTGGTAAGATGTTGTTCAGTCAACCAGCATTTGTATTTTCTTTATAAACATGAATGTGTTAGTGCAAAGTAGTTGAGACAATTATGATAAGACGAGACATTTTCAATCTGTAGATTTGCACTTTATGTTCAGGAACAGCATATTTTTTTTAAACCTTGCGCTCTAGTATTGATGAACTGTGCTTGGTGTGCCCTGATCAAGTCCCTTTTGCCAGCTCTTGCGCCACAGTTCCCTTTCATCTGATGCCAACTGGGATTGGCTTAAGCTCCCCTACGACCTTGAACGAGATGACGTGGGTACAGAAAATAGATGGATTGGTCTCTGGTCTGTAAAACGTAAAGGATGCAGCTTTACCACCTTTGTGTGTTCACACACGTTTATGCATATATTTCAGCGCTATTTTTTTTTACTTCAGTAACATCTCACACCTTCCAAGCCTTGGGGGTGAAAGGAAATGTAAAGCTAATGCATTTTCCATCAATATCAGTGCCACTTTTGTGGTCCCTAATGTAGACAATGACTTTTTACATGAGCTAGGTGCTGAGCAAGATGTATTTGTGCTTCAGTGGCCAAGCGGCAAAAAGGCACAGTGATGTAAAGGGGGGAGAGGGGCAAAGTAAAGAGGGAATGAAGAGATGGAGCGTAGAGAGAAGTATGACGAGGGAGAGGTTGTGTGCTGCTCCTGCAGCCGTCCTACCAGTAAGCCAGACTGGGACACAGACAGACATTTTTCAGCTTTATGACTGTAATTATGATCTAAAGTGATTATAGTACTGATTACATTTTTAACAAAAAAGAATAGAAAATGGGTTGACTGGTTTGCAGCTCACAATCACATGAAAAAAAAGAAAGCACATCCTGTTTCAATTTTCACATTTGGACATTTCATTTTATTACTTGTACAGGTACATTCACCCGTAACTTGAAATAATTGCTTTTTGCTTGACAGTACCAGTTTCTCATGTTATTATGGAGTGAATTGTGGCTCATTCCTCTTTAGAACATTACTTCACTTCATTGTGGTTCTCTGGGCATTTGTTTATGCACAGCTCTCTTTTTAAAATGAATGAATTTTTTTTCCTTTTTATCATTGTTGCTTTGCATGACCCTGTTTCAAATAATGGCATAACATTAATTTCTAAAATACTTGGCAGACTGTGGTTGACCAACTGACTTAAAGGCGTCCAAATACCGTTGCTTCAAAGCAAACCCCGATCATCAAACCTTTAGGGCCGTGCGGTGCAGTTGCTAGGAAGAGTTTGTTCATATATGCTGCTTTTTGTTTTAAGAGTCGTTAATGCATTATGACTTAAAATCTCCACTTTTGGGCTCAACAGTTCAGCAGATATTTTTCAGGAGCCTTGTGGACTGCTCAGATACAATTTTACGAACTTAAAGCAACACAAAGGAACTTGAAACCCACCCCCCTTACAAAGTTTTAAAAATAATTGTAGCAGTAGTGCGACTTATGACAAGACACATAAAATATAAAGCGTTGCTTTAAGGTGTCATGGCATGTTATTTGTAATCTTTTGATAATTGTGCTGTCATTAACTTGATATATAATGTCCTAATTGAAGTCTGTAGAGTCTTAGATGTAACTCTTGGATTCTTTTTTCCTCAATTTCTCTGAGCCCTGTAGTCTGACCTCAGGGTGAGCTTGCTGGGATGTGCACTCCTGGGAAAATTGCTGGCTGTCTTCAGTGTTTTTCACTTGTGATTAATCTTTCTTTGGGAATGGCTTCATAACCCTTCCCATCCTGTTCCGCAGGTAAAATTGCTTTTCTAACATTATTACTGATGTTGTTTCTCCTTGGCATTGTAAGGCTGTAGGGGTTTACTTGGTGTCTCACAGAATACTTTTGCACATTGATACGATGTTAAAATGGAATGTTTTGTTATTCATAAAAAGTTGTATTGAATTAATTTTAAGACCTCATGAAGACTGGATCATTTTAACTTCTGTTTTTAAGCATTGTGACTTCTGGGCTGCTGCGGAACAAGACTGACTATCAGGAAATGGGGAAAGTGAATAGCAGGGTAGCCTTGTGACTTTTGTCTGTGGAACTGTAATACTCTATTGGCAAATGCATTCGTAACCATGACAACTGTTTTCTTTCACATCTCCGACCTTGCACTTGGGTTTATGTGGCTTTACTATCCTCTTATATACAGGCACTTAACATTTAAATACATACATATTCCACAATGGAAGGCACTTTAACCTCTTTGTTCCAGCTTTGTGGCTCATGTCCTTACTTCTGTAGCAACTGCAACAAGAACATTTGCTTCATACCTATGCATGTATGCTCTGACATGGATTTGTGTAAGGTTTTAAATACATGCAATTGCATGCCTCCCTGCTGTAGTTGCTAAGTGACTAAGTCAAATTCATCCGTTTGTCATCAAGCTTCATAGAAGCCCAATTGTGATTCATTAATTTGAATCATTTATGTGGAAGCAGGAGAACAACCCCAGGAGCAAGACTGGGATTTGCTGCTGCTAACAAAACTCTCAAAACAAACCCGTCTGCTTCTAAAGGAACGGTTTCCTTAAGGGAAGTCTCCTCATAAAGGATTTATTTGCTCCCATTGTTCTTTGTGCCTGTCTGCAATGAAGAGCATTATCCTTGGTACGCATACTGTGAGTTTTGCTCCTTTGAGGTCTTCCTGTCTGGTAAATTGACTGAACTCTTCTCAGCAGGCCAGAGGGCACAAATACAGAAGAAAGTAAAACATTTCCTTTTCTACATTCTCATTTGGTTTTGGTTGCCCTTTTCTTTCTTCAAATATTTCTCTTTCTCTTGGCGTGTATCCCAGCATCTCATCGTAGCTCTCGCCATATTAAACAGCCCAACTTCCTTGTCCTGTTCTGGTGGCCAGCATTCATGTGAGGAGATGTGGTTTGTGCACCCAACAGTTTTTCTGTAGGTGTGTGGTTTCTTGATCCAAGCTCCCGTTGAGCACATTATCACATCAGAATCTTTTACAGCATTATTTGAAAGCCAGATAGTTTTTAAGGTTGCAACACGGACTCCATATCAGTTTTTTTGTTTGATGAATAACTTCACACTGTCGTAATAATAGTTCTCCGCCATCTGTTCCTGCACTCTCGTTTGCCAAGTTGTTTAAAATGCCAAAAAGTATTTGCAAATACTTATGCTCAAGGCTGGTTTGGCTCAAAATGTTGAACCTTGTACTGTTTAATGTGAGTTAATTCTTACTATATTGGTAAAAAGCAAAACGTGCCTGTTCAGTACGCTGCCCTTCAAAGCTTTGTGTTTCAATCCACGAGCAACATATTCTGCAACAATTCACTGAAGTTGTCCAATTTGCAATCAAGATCAGAAGATTAATGTTGGCACCAGTATGTCAATATGAGTAACTGGATGACTGTGCATCAGGATATTACTGGAAAAGGGGTAAACATGCTCAGTTGGCCCTCCTAAGCTCAATAACGCTTAAACAAATGCAATAAAACTTCTCAGAAGAAATGATGGTGACAGCTGTGG
Organism: Arrhamphus sclerolepis; assembly: GCA_037176975.1. Lineage (NCBI taxonomy): Eukaryota > Metazoa > Chordata > Actinopteri > Beloniformes > Hemiramphidae > Arrhamphus > Arrhamphus sclerolepis. The sequence continues at coordinate 11,992 of JBAMYA010109734.1, forward strand.
AGCTATACTTCCTCCCTGAAGCAGTGTTTTGTTGTGTCTTCCTGGTCTGCACAGCCTCATCGAACCTTTTTCAGAGCTGGGAACAGTCAGACCTCTCTTAGATAATCAGACCACCGTCTAGCAAGCAGCGACTGAAGCACGAAACCTTGCCAGAGGACTGATGCATTATACCGGCATCTGCTTGGCTGTGATCCCCAGTGAGTGGAGACTAGTATTAACAAGGTTTAGACATGCCTTGGAGCTTCATCGAGCTTAACACCTCGCATTCCACTGAAGGGTTGGAGGGAGGGATTGTCAACTGGGCAGCGAAGGAATGAACAGAGCTGCTAGTAACTGATTGTATCTCTCGCTACATTTGCCTTCCTCAGTTCTGAACTGTTGTACTTGCAGGAATTTGCATGGAGTTGAATATTACTCCATGCTGTGTTTTTTTCTAAATAAACCATTAAACGCTGCAGCTGTCTGAATTTGTTTATTTGTGGCTGTTGAACTTTGCGGTTGTTTATGCAAGTGTGTGTGTGTGTGTTTTGCGGGAGAGCTGTTCATGGCAACGCTGAGGAACATGCTCAGAGGTGACATCGCTCGTACCCTTCGCAGATGTGTCTCCAGCACACAAACATGCACACGTCCTGACAGCTCGAGCCTCAGCTTTGAGCTCAAGGGTTTGTGTTTTTTGTGCCATTATATCATTCAGCAGTGTGAGAGCGTTTTAAGACAAATGTGACAAACATGTCATATGAATATATATAAATATCTTATAAATCCTAACAGCTTCAACCACACACATTGGGGCTCAGATATAATGCAGACAGTGTGTCCTTGTCTTCCTCTCAAGCATTTCATTCTTTTTGTTTGTTTCTGTTGGACTGTTCATCCCTTCTCCTCCTTGGTGTGTTGCAGTCTGAGTCATGGATAAATGCACTAGACAGCTAAACCGCTTGAGTTTGTTTATGTGTTGACCTCAAAGTTCATGTTGCTTATTACTCTCTGTATTCCAGCAATGACCTGTTGCCTTCTATACAGCTCTCTTTTTGTCCTCTGTCTCAACTCCCTGCATGTTTCTTGGAACAACTCTGAACATGTGATCTTGTACCAATCAATAGGTGCAGCATCAAGTATGGGGACTTTTTTTTTCTTTGAACTACCAAAGTATCAAGTTTAATAGTTTCAGAATAAAAGGACACACACGCTGCTCTCATAGTACCTCTATGTTCCACTTTCACTATGCACATGAGCACAGCTATAAGCTGTGGCATATTAATAACTTGATGTGAGTAAAAATTCTAGTCCTCATTACAGCGATGCAGCATCATTTGCCTCTAGAAGTTGTGATAGACTTCAAAATAAGATCAGACATGTCAAAATGTTTCTCTAAGTAGTTAAACTGTTGTGTTGTCTCAACAGCAGTAAAGGTATGTGTCATGGCGCAAAGTCATTGCACTTTGGAAAATGCCATTAAAAGCTCAAAGAGGCTGAATGTTTCACTCACTGGAAGTGGGATTTATGCTCTTAGTTTTTATGAATGGAGACTGGCTATACAAGCCTTGTGTTTTGTAAAAAAAAAAAAATAATTATATATTTTTTTATTGAAAAAAAAAAAAAAGACAGTGTCCTTTGAATTTCTGGAGAAGACCGCAGAGACCTCGGTGCACTGAGTACACTATAGTACGATTGAAGTCACAGTAGAAAAAGAATTATGACAAGGCTTTGTAGAGGCTCCCTGTATGTGGAAAAGCAAACCAGTTAAACATTCCAAAGCTGAACCACCTCTGATGCTCTGAACTGCCTCTAAACCATCCGTACAACTGGTTCAGGATGGTCCAAATGTTTGTATTTATGTGTGGATGTACTAAACAGTTTTCTCCAAATTGCAATGCACTGGTAATATCCTTTTAGTTATATTTGCTCTCACTGTCAGTTGTTGGCAAATTGTTAGTTGACATTAAATGGAAAAAATCCAAATGCAGCTCTGATTGACGATGTAAAAGTAATTAAAAAAAGATTTCTAGAGATGGCATCTTGTTGAGATGGTGGGAGTGCTGCAGAATTCAACAGTTGAGTAACTTTAATGGAACTTAATGCAATCTATTCTTGACTGTCTGCTTTATATGCACTGATTAAGCGCAAATGCAAAAAGAAAAATACAAAAAAGCTATTTCTCTCACAACAGCTTCCATTTTCCATGTCTGTAAGTGGGTCTGATTTGAATTTCATTTTTCCATTTTGTTCTTCTTAATCTTTAAAATGGTAAGTCAAATGTGTTCAGAGACTTTTACATCCCAATGTCATACTTGGGGTCAAATATATAAAGGCAAAGTTGCTAAACGAAGAAGACAAAAGCTCTAAAAGATGGCTACTGAGAGCTGTCACAAAATCAACATGGAACATAAATTGTGAGCTTTAGATTTCTGAGTCAGCAGTGAATCGATGCTGATGTAGAAGATAATAATTGGCTGCTGTTTCACTTTATGCTTCAGAGGCGATGCAATATTATTTTGCGAAAAACAGCTTTGACTTAAGTGATAAACTATGGTTGGGGCTACTGTCCTCCGACAAGACACTTATCCCTCACATTTCCTCCATTGTGTTCGTGATTGTGATTGTAGCAGAGATGACTCAGCACATGAAACATCTTTGGAGATGTGATGATGCTAGTTCTCTGAAACGGCAGCACTGAAAGTGAGCCACATCCTGGAAACTGATCTCAGAGTTTGATATGCAGCCTTGAAATGATGCCGTGTGTCTGTATGGTAATAAAAGCAGCTGAGGATCCTCCGACGGAGAGAAATGACAGTTGATTCAAAACAAGTGACCCTTATGACAAACGAGAGGATAGCAGCAGCTTCTGTGGTGCAGCAGATTATATAGTGGGAAGTCCAATTTTTTGTTTTTGGTAAGTCAGTAAATTCCTCATGCTGACTTAGTGACCTGAAAGCATGTCCTCAATGTGGAAGTTTTTCACTTCAGGTTTCTAAAAAACCCAAAAATAGCAGGTTACACATGCAGTCAGGACGGTAAAATTAAACCTGTCTCAAAAACATTTGAGACAACACACTTTAATCGGCATACCCAATTCTATGAGGATAAGAAAAGCTTTTTTAATATGACCTCAAATCAACATCACAATTTATTCAAAATAATCAGTCAAAGTGAAACGTGAATTTTGTTTTTATTCTTGGCCCTCATAGATCAGAGGCTTTTGATATAAGATATTCTTTCACTTTCACAACTGGGAAATGAAAGATTGTATGTCTTTGTAATTTTTAGAATAAGTGAAGGGAAATGCACACAGATGAATTTGTTACCGTTTTATGTAAAGTTAGGTGCTCAAAAAGCTTCAAAAACAACTTAGCACAGAGAGCTGCAGTGATGTGATTATTCAAAACAAGGTCGTTCAAAGTCACGGTGGCGCCCGATTGAATGGCGTCGGGAGAATGAATAGCATTTGGTGAAAGGCTGAACCCCAGTTAACTCTCAGTGTAGGCGCCACATGGCAGTTAACAAAAGTGTGGAAAGTTTAAAAAGAAAAAATCAGCTTCATTATGCAACTCTGTATTATATTTTTCTTATTGTACCTGAATATTACATTTTAGAGTCCAAGGTTCATCCACAGGCAGGAAAATACAGTCAAAAATGTTCACACACTCAGTTCTGGTTTTAGAATCATAAAAACCCCAGAATCATCAGGACTGAGATAGCTGGACAAAAATACTTTAATTGTTAAAACTATTGGCAGATCACAGAAATTTAGTTTGAAATATGATCTAAGGTTGTCCATCCAGTAATCGGAACTGGATGCAAATTTGTGCCATTTCTGTTTCAAACATTGAAAAACTGGTTGTGAAAAAAGAATTTTAATGAAGTTGCCATCCCATCCCCACGTGTCCTGTCAGCCGAAATCTTTCACAGTTACGCATTTGCATAATGTTACTCACTTGTTTTCCATTGTAAAGTAATTCATAAGAACATATACTAATCTCTCCTGAATCACTGAAAAAGAAAAGGATGTTTCATCGTGTTTTATGGGGATTAGTTAATCCTCTATTCACTTTGTCTTCATGATAGGAGAAATTTTGATCACAAGTGCCTAAACTTTAGTAAGCCAGTACATTCCCATTGCGTCCTCGCCCCCTTGCTCTCAGCCCATTTCAGCTTTCCATCTTCTCAAATTACAGAGGATAATGAGATTACATGCGTTAGTTTCAAATGCAGCAAGCTCTGGTTCATTTGATTATTTCACCAGCAGACTTGACGATTAACAACCAGGCCTCCCAGTCGCAGCCCTGTGAGTGGACTCTGGCGTGCTAGCAGCACTTTGCACAATGAGATGATGGAAACCCTGAAGATGCACACACGTACTGAATTAGAAAGAGCACCCATGCTTGAAGATGCCCTCTTTCCTCTTCTCCTGTCTCGCTGCCTCTCATTTTACTTTGTACATTCCGGTGCATCGTCCCCGGGCTGCTCTTCCTCGCGCCCTGTCTTCCATCACTGCTCCTCAGTACTCCTTCTTTAAGGTGTAATTTGTCATTATGCCGTGTAGTCCAGATAAAGCCCAGCCATTTAACAATTTAAGCATGTGTCCTTGACTGCTTATGTTCTTGCAAAGTTTCAGTGCTGAACTTTGCTTTTTAAATACATGCATATAAAGTTAGATGCAAAAAAAAAGTCTCAATAACAACTTAGCCTTGGAAGCTGCAGTCAATTGTTAACCTTTTTATTTTATTTGATAATTCAAAACAAGGTCGTTCAAAGGCACGGTGGCGCCTGATTGAATGGTGTCGGGAGGAGGAAGAATGAATAGCGTTAGGTGAATGGCTGTTATGTATAAACAACTCTCACTGCAAAGCGCCACATGGCAAGTTGGACAGTTAACAAAAGTGTGGAATGGAAAATTAGCTTCATTATGCAACGTGCGCTCTGTGCTGACACACATAGGGCCTAAATGTAATCTTTATTGTACAATAAGAAATGGTATAATACCAAGGCTAATGCATGAGCAGGCGCACGCAGATGAAAATGTTCACGTACGACCGTCATTCACGTCATATCGAGTGCGAGTCAGAGTTGTGGTGGGTTAATTGAAGCTCTCCAGAAGGGTTTAACACAAATAAAAAGGCTCCTTACCCCTCACAGTTACTAACAGACCTTGTTATGATTGCTTCTGTGGGCCCAGGAGGGATGTGTGCTGCGGCTGAAATTTAATGTGCAACACACAGACGTGTGCTCACGCACAAAGTGCAAGTAAAATGAATAGTGATGTTTCTGTACGGCTTTTAGCACGTCTGTTGTGTGGTTTGACAAAAAGTGTCTGTCACGTATCCTCTTATCAGAGTTTGTCATCAGCAGAACCGATGTTAATGGCAGTAGCGCCTGACGTGGCTTAGTGTACTGCCAAATGTGTTTTCCAAGACTGGTAGATGTGGTTTATAGTCCAATTACCCAGCTTCCCTCTAAATCTTTAGATCTCTTTTCTACACAGTATAACCTCTTCCTCTTCTTGCCCCTCAGCTATAAAGTTTATCTCACTGTCTTTTTTTCAGGTGGCTTTTTGTAAGACTTTATTAAGGTTTTAGCACATATTAATGATCAGTTAATCAACTGCAGCTCATAGAGTTGTTGGTTGGGGTTAAATATTTGCCTTGCACCTTTTTGTTTTTTCTTTTTCCCTTCAGAGTTGGTGCTTTTATAGTATGGATCAGGTGGGATCACTGGTGGCCATCTGTGCAGTGGTTTTATTCTGTCCTCAGTTCAACCTTGTGTCCTAAACGGAAAATTTCAGGATCACCACGCAGTCATCTGCGTAAGATAATACTCTGCTCCCACTCCAGAAACTGTAGCATGTCTTTTATTTTATGATGTCTTTATGAGAAGGATAGTGTCAAATAAAATGTAATAAAATGAAACTCTTCTTTTATGTGGTTGGATTCTCTTCTGAGACTCTGCTCTTTACATATATGTCTAATTTATTTTTGTCTTTTTATTCCGTAGCTTCCACAGGTTAAAGTAATGTTGTTTTACAAGTCAGAGTCTGTTCATGGTGTTTTTTAATTCTATACCATTTATGTGCCTGACCTCCTCCCAACTTGATATGCCACGTCTAAATTGATATAGTTGAGCTGCAGCTCAGCACTAATATAGATCTAGCACATATTGTTAGCAGAGTGGAGGGCTGCTTCTGGGTTGCTACAGAAACATGCTGCGGTGCTTCTGATGGGACCATTCTCATTGACTGGAGTTGCCACAATTCACAACACCTGGCAGGGTGCAGTTGGACCACATGCCTGGTGTGCCTCGATAGTTATAGGAACCATCTATGAAGCAACCACATGGCTGGATGAACGTACTGGGAGAACCCGTCATTACAACAGAGACTGTAAAGATTGGTAAAATTATGTCACATTCAACAATTCTTAACATTCAGCTCTTTAAAAACCATGAAAAAGCAGACAAAGACGGTATAAGAGTAAGGTGAAATGCAAGAAAGAACCAATTTTTTTTCTCAACTACCACCCACCAGGCTGTTACATCACTTCAGCTTTCTTATTTGTTGAGCAAATACAACCTTAGAAAAGCTTATGATGGTATTCTTTTCTTTGGGGCTCTTGAGTCGTAATAATCAAACTACAGAGCCCTTGAGAACTGTTATGAAGTACTTTTAAAGGTAGATTTAGTTTTTCCCTGACACTTACTGCATTTTGTCCCTTTTGCTGAATAGAACAATGACACGGTGAAGTATGTCAAATTTGTACACAGTGACTAACTTGACTGAAGATTAACTTGTTGATTTAAGGACCATCCCAAAAACAATTGATTATAATAATAGACAGAGAAGTTAAGAAGAAACTGAAGATTGATTGATTGGATTTACAGCATCCGATAAATCCGAGCAAGAATCATGCAAAGTGAGGTGTCCACAGCACTACAGCTAGAAAATAAGTTCAATCACAAATCTAGTGACAAGACCATATCCACAATAAGAATATTTTGCGATTGCGAGACAACCTGACAATTGTCACTGCAGCTGAGTACAGGTGTGTTGTCAGCTGTATTAATTAATGATAGGTTGTCGTTTAATAAGACTGTCATTGTTTAACTTTTGAATGATGCAGTTCAGCCGATGGTAATCTCTTTCAAATAAGCCTAACCCTGGGTGTTCACCATCTTTCTGCTCATGTTTCTTCTCCCGTTTATCTTTATGAATGACAAAACAGATTAAAACCTACTAAACTTGACCCACATGCCCCTCAGATGCATGATAGATCCATCCATTCTCTTAATCCCCTCCTCCATCCATTCATAGCTGCTATTGGCCTAGTTGTCATGGTTACTGTGCCCTCAGCGTCGCTAAGCCCTGCTTATAAGTTGTGCTGCCAGGAGGAAAGTGGTTCATGAAAACACAAATAGAGATAAGATCCTTTTTGCACACAAACCAGGGATTCTCAAATATTCTTATTTTCCAACTGATGGTGATATT
>JBAMYA010109775.1:0-46017 GCA_037176975.1 Arrhamphus sclerolepis
CATTAATACAGGTAACAAGTGGAGGACAGAGGAGCCTCTTACAGAAGAAGTTACAGGTCTGTGAGAGCCAGAAATCTGGCTTGTTAGTTGGTGACAAAATACTACACCATGATTTGCAAATAAATTCTTTACAAATCAGACAATGTGATTTTCAGGATTTTTTTTCCTCATTTTGTCTCTCATAGTTGAGTTACACCTATGATGAAAATTACAGGCCTGTCTCATCTTTTTAAGTGGGAGAACTTACACAATTGGTGGCTGACTAAATACTTTTTGCCCCACTGTACTCTCCCTAAGAAAAATAAAAATGCTCATTCAGGGGGCTTGTATGTGCTGTCTCATTATTTTTGCTAAGAGATAGAGCTGAGATCATCTGGTAAATCAAGATCTTTGCCTCTTAGCTCAGCTCTTTGTTTGTAAGAAAAGATTAGACGTATTTGCCTTGACATGAATGCAGTCCCAATCCTTCTGTCAATCAGCAAACAAGCATTGTCCACGACCCACTGCAGTTTGATAATCATCATGGTGTTGGGGTTGAAGATGCCATCATACATCTGCTTCAGTGAAACCACAGTGATCTGGATGAAGCAAGCAGCACTGTAAGGATCATATTATTTGATTTCTCCTATTTAGCAGCATCCAGCCTGATTTACTATGTAAGAAAGTCCAGTAGAGATAAGTGGACACCTCCACCTAATGGTTATGTGTCTGACTAGTTTGTTAGCAGCAGAGGAGCACCACATGGGGACTGTGCTCTCACCATTCCACTTCACTGTTCACTTCAGACTTCTAGAACAAGTCAGAGTCCTGTTGTCTGCAGAAATACTGCAGTTGTGGGGTTTATCAGTGATGGACAACAGACTGAGTACAGAGAACTGGTGGACTACTTTGTGGCATGGTATGGGACTGTGTCCTTAACCTGAAGTTACAGCTCTGATTTGGCAGTTTACCTTACTTTGCCTTGAACAAAACTAAGGAGATGAATGTGGATTTTAGGAGAACCAGGTTTATGTGACACAGCATCATGGGAGAAAGACTGGAGGTAGTGGAGGACCATTAATACTTCAGTGTACACCTGGACAATATACTGGACTGAACACCCCACACAGATGCTGTTTGTAAGAAGGGACATAACAGTCTGTTATGAAGAGTTCAAGCCTACAGTCATCTGTTTAAGGAGCAGCATCATAGCCAGTCACTTAAAGAAATTGAACAAACCAAAATAGAAGGCTGGCTCTGCTCTGGGAGCTGCTCTGGAGCCTCTGGAGCTGATTGTTGCTGAATCACTGCGTCATGAAGTGTATGCTCAGAACTGATGGTCTTCATTTTATGATGTATTCGCCTTTGTATCAAGTGTCTTCAGTCAGAGGGTTCTCCAGATCAGCTGTGACACAGACCACTTCAGGAGATCATTCCTGAACACCGCTAGAACCCTCTATAGTGAATCATCGAAGAGACATAAGCTATTGCAACAATTAGTCTTCCTTTGGGAATTAATTATTATTGTTATTGTTATTATTATTATTATTATAATTTTATTTCTTAATTCAATTGATTTAAACTTGTTTGAATCAAACTGAATCACTGTCAAGAAAGTGTTGGATGTCACCCTGATAGTTTGGTTGATGAAGTGGGATGTCGCATGCATATTTGCCCATTCATCCCTATTATTTATACTTGTATTCCTGTGTGGGGTAACTGAGATCTGCTAGAGCCTATGACAGCTCTCTCCAGGTGAAAGGCAGGGATACACCCTGGACAGGTCACCTGTCTGTCACAGGATCACGTAAATGACCATGAACACTTACACTCATTTCTAGGCAATTTAGAGTCACCAGTAACCTCGCAACACATGTGTTTTTGGCCTGTGTGAGGAAGCTGGAGTATCAAAAACTGTCTTGCTGTTAGATAACTGTACTAACCACCACTGTGCTTACCATGCACATTTGTATGAGCAAAACAAACAAACAAACAAAAAAATAAAAATAAATAAAAAAATAAAATAAAACAGCATTTGAATACAACATTTTGAGAGCGGCATAGCTTCTGTGTTTCATGCTTTTTATATAGCTATGCCTACTGATGACAAATGTAAGGGGCAATTGAAAATTACACTCGAACACTATTCACATAAAAAATTGCATGTAGAGGCAAGTTTATAAACCTGTATTACAGGCTATATCCCACAGGTGAAACAAAATTTATGATATCCATTTACAAAATTCCCACCCTGATGGTGATCCCCACTACTGAAGTAATATGTTTAGATCTGTCAGGAATTTCACTTCTGGACATGTGCCTGGGTTGATCAAAAGTCTTTCATCATTTTTATTTTCTTTCCAGCCGACTGGCAGCTGTTTTGGCAACAACGCTTTAAAAAAAAAACAAAAAAAAAAAAACACAACACAGTGATGCTGCTGGTGATGAGTTGATGAACATAGCTGAGCATTTAGCAGCTATGGTACACAGATATTTCCCTGAGGAGAAGGTTGAGACGAAACACAGATCTAAAAGAGTGTGTATGTCCCATTTGTCATGTAGCAGAACTGTAAATGAATAATTATGCTTCTTAAACTGACAGACTGAAATACATATATTGCCACCTCTTGTAAACTGGTTGCATGCACAACAACAGTACATCCAAAAGGATGTAGAAAAAAAACATGTTAGGTTTAAAATATTGTTCAACTGCTTGTGATAAAGTGAGTTTATGTGTTTCACTATTTTCTTCTGCCAACTCACATATAAACATTTGTGAGCCATTAAGATCTTTACTACTGCATAAACTACCTAAAATGACATCAGATTTTCAAGGCCCCAAGTCAGATAAAGGTCATCCAATTAAATAAATGAGACAAACATAAACTTGATTTTTTTTTTTTTTTTTTTTTGTTACTGAGGAAAAAATATTCAATATCCAATATTTCATATCAGTGAGTGGCATAAACATGTTTGCTTTCCTTAGCAACTGCAGCCAAAGATTTCCACTACCTGATCAATTATGCACATCAGCTTAGAGGATGTTTTGCTCGACGTGCAAAGCAACTTCTGCTTTGGGATTTTGGTGGTCTTCTTCCCACCAGCAGTCCACTTAAGGTCTTTTCAGAGCATCAATTTTTGGTAAACTGAGGTCAGACTCTGACTTATCTGTTCAACAACATTAGCTTCTTTCTTCTTTAATTCTTCTTAGGTCAAATAACCTATTTTCTTCTGAGGTTCTGATCACTGACAGATGAACTGACCTCTTCCTGAGGATTAAATTAAATTAAACCCAATCCAACTTTATGAAAGGGAGTGGACAGAGAAGAACTCTGGGTTTGTGGACCAGGTTCTGTTCTTTGTTAGGCCACTGTTTTGTGTTTAATAACCCCCCCTCAACTGCCCCTCTCTCCAGTTGTCTACTTTCATTATTGCCACCCATGTCTCATTGTCTTCCTTGACAGTTTTAGCTGCTCCACTAAGTAAATATTGCACTTATATATTGCCTTTCCTCCTCACCCAGCGTGTCCGGTCACATTTCCTTCCCATTGCATCCTGTATTGCTTACCTGTTCTCTTGTCTACTCATCACTTTTGGTTCGTAGGATATCCTGCTGTGGTAATGCTTTTTTCCTAAGGATATTGCTTTTGTGTCCAATTATCCTAGGAGCTATGTTGTTGGGGGCTTTATGCCCCTGGTAGGGTCACCCATGGCAAACAGGTCTCTAGGTAAGGGGCCAGACAAAACACAGCTCATAAGATCCCTATGATGATGACTAGCTTTGGAACTCGTCATCATCATAGTCCTTGCCTGGACCTGGGTCACCGGGGCCCTCCTCTGGAGCCAGGCCTGGAGGTGGGGCTCGGAGGCAAGCACCTGGTGGTCAGGCCTTTGCCCATGGGGCCCTGTTGGGCTCAGTCTGAAAGGGTAACATGGGGCCCCCTTCTCGTGGGCTCACCACATGCGGGAGGGGGCATAGATTAGATTAGATTAGATGATTAGATTAGATTCAACTTTATTTTCATTACTCAGTATAATACAGGTAATGGAATTCAGTTAGCATCTAATCAGAAGTGCAAACAGTAGAAGTGAAGTGTAATACAGTTAAATACAGTATGTACAGATAGGCAATATGTACAGATGAGTGCAATTATGTACAGCTTGTGCAAAATAGATGGTTTTAGTAATGGAGAATACAGATAAGTTAATATAAACACAAGAAATTTGTGCTCTATAGAAAGGATTAGCACTCAGTAAAAGATCTTGACATCATAAATTCTCTACACAAAGTTATGTCCAGTGTAGAGTATGGTGACCCCTTGAAACCTAAACTACTCTACTACTGTTATGTTGTATGTGCAGAAATATGTAATCCACATAACAAACCAACACTCAGTGAAAGCCAGTAGGACCATAAACTGCCCTGTGAGCAGTGATGACTGACATGTCTCTGGGTCTTCAGGTGGGAACCTCTCTTCAACGGTGTTTCGTTTGGTTAGTCCCACTACACCTCCAGGAAGCTAAACAGTGATTTCTGGCATCCCAGAGTCACTCCCCTAATCTCAGCTCTCACTGCTCCACCACAATAAAAAACAAAACAAAAAAAACAACCCACAACCAACAAACAAACAAAATGCCTCCATTACCTACACCACAAGATGGCTACCTCCATTAACCTGCCCACAAAATGGATACTTCCTGTCAAAATGGGTACCACAGCCAAACCAGCTTTGCCACTCTCAACAACTCCAACAAATCCTTATAATCCACATACAAACTCCTATTTTCTAATCATTATTTCCACCTAACAGCTAGCAAGAACAAACACACTCACCTGCATAGTTCCAGACAAACAGAGTCAGGTAGGCCGCACCCACTTCCTTAAATAACATACCACTTCCTGGTTTTCCTCCTTTGCACCTGATTGGTGAACTCCCTCTTCCTCATTAACAGAGGATGTTCACTAAAACTAGACTTTTGGCCCCCAAATAACATTACTCCTCCTAATCCAGATCCACTGACTACTGACACTGACTGGCTGCCTCATCTGACATTTCTTTTACCAATTTCCTCAAACTCTGCCCAGATATACCCAGTTCACCCCATAATGAAAGTGTAGATCTGGCTATGAAACCCCTAAATCTAACTTCCACTGGACGTACTCTAACTTTCCATCCTTGCTCAGCTTCTGCCCTCAAGTCTGCATATCTGAGCTTTCTCCTTTCATAAGCTTCCTCCACTAAATCTTCCCACGCGACTGTCAGCTCAATAAAATAAACTATCTTCTGACAAACTGACCACAAAACTATATCAGGCCTTAACCTGGTGGAAACTATTTCCTGAGGAACAACTAGCTTTCCACCTATGTCCACTTGCATTTCCCAGTCATTAGCAGCCTCTAAACATCCAAACTCTCGTTTCCTTGTCTTATCACTCCTGCATTTCTCTCCCTCACGCACAAACTGAATTACTACACTCTCTTTCTTTGAACCTCCTAACTTTTTTACACGTCTATTTTCAATACCTGCAGCTAAACTTCTCAGCACCTGGTTGTGTCGCCATGTGTACCGGCATTGTGGCAAACTAACTATACGGCCTGACAATATATGGCTTAACGTTGCAGTACCTGAACACAATGAACATGATGGGTCCCCGTTTATCCAAGCTTTAAGTTCTGAGGGGATGGTAACACATCATATGTAGCCCCTAACAAGAATCTAATGCGGCTCTCTTCCATCCTCCACATATCTCTCCAACTAAATATCCTCTTCTCTATACCTTTCCAGTTTAACCACTGTCCTTGCTTAGCCTGTGCCACTGCCTTTGCACCCCTCAACATCTCTTCCTGTCTCTGTACCTGCACCACAACCATTTTTCTTTTCTCCTTTATTCCACACCGAGCCCAGCCCCAGGCCTCCCCGGCCAAACTGAACCTTACCTACAATATCTGCATGTCTAAGAGCTGCCTCAGCCTCCTCAGCTGCCTTTCTTGGTTTCCATTTCCTTCCCTTGGCTGGATTTGGACCCACTTCCCTAACAATAGCATCCTCGCTCCCACCTAACAACAACTCTGCCCTGACCTTGGTGCACTTAAACTCCTGTGTCAAACTAGATATTGGCAGCTGCAATATTCCTTAACCATATAATGCTATATTTAGGAATTTTTATTTTTTTTTAAATCAACAACTGGAAACATTACTGGTTGGTTTAGATTATCTCTGAAAAAGTGATGGAATTTAACCCAAAATACATCCACACTGGTCACTGTTTAAGACTCTTATTTCAAATTAAATTATTTCTTTAAGGCCAATATAAAATAAAAGAGCAATTTAACATTTGTCAGGATCTTTATATTTAACATAAAACTACACAATTATGAAAAATTGTTAACCAAAGAGCAAATTATTGATTACTTTAGGTCATTTAGTCCATCAATTTATGAGGTTTTTCTGTCATTCTCATGGGCCTGAATGTTGTTAACTTTTTCACTTTTTAATGCTCTTATGGTTCTTTATGCTCAAAGCCAATTATAAAATGTAAAAATATTAGCAATTTATTATTTTACACATTTTACAAATATATAAAATAAAAATTGCATGAAATAGCAGTACAAAAATCCATCAAGTAAATCATTTGAGTGTTTTGAAGATGACCAAATCATGAAGTTTTCATTTCTGGCTATGGTTTAAACTTGTTCCACTCCATGGGACATGTTTTAGAGAAATCTCTCTGCATTGTTCCAGTGCTTCTCATGAAATGTGTCTCTACTGATTTCAGGTATTAAGGTCCCAGCTGCGGTGCTGCCTACATCACCAGCTACAGGTGTCACATCTGCAGCGACTACGAGTACTGCTGCCTCCTCCATTCCCATTACTGCCACCACCTTCACCACCACATCCTCCACCCCTCCACACACAAGTGACACATTTAAAGTCACCACCACTATTACTTCTGTGATACCACAAACAAGCTCGACTATGGCACCACCTGCCCCTGATGAGCCCATCCGACCGGACCCCATCATCCCTTCTGCAACTCCTGAACTGTCCAGAACGTCAAATCCTCCAACTACCTCAACAGTCCCCCCTGGTGTTAGACCAGAGATGGTGGAGCCACTGTCTACAGTCAGAGTGACAGAAGCTCTTCCCACCACTTCAACAGGCACAACAATGTGGACAACCGGGCTACAGAGCACGAGCGTTAGTGCATTGAGCCCCACCACATTCAGGACAAGCAGCATCACAGTTCTGTTGGGGCTCACCTCATCCACCAAGCCTACCACCTCTCTGCAGCCACTCTACTCCACTTCTTCCTCAACCCCACAGCCAACCACCTCTGCTGAGAGGCCAGCCACAGTCACCACTTCTGCTGGTGTGCATCCAAAAGAAGAGACCACAGATACAACTACACATTCGTTAGCTGATATTCCTACTGTGACAGTGTCCACTCCGGTTACTCGTATGATCTTAGAGACCTCTGCAGTTACAGACAGGACTACTGTTCCCAGTACAACTACCACAGGCACCAGCACAACAACTGCAACCATAGAGATAAAAACTCCAATTCTCATTCCTCCTGGTTTACCAATCACAAGCTCTCCAACAACTTCACCTCTTTCAACCCCTCCTCCTGTGGACACAGGAACTACATCTTTGCCAACAGTACTTTTGGAAGAGTCCACAGAATCAGCCACACTGGTTCCAACTTTCACCACCAGTAAAATAACACCAGAGGCAACGCCACAACGTATTACTACAGAAAGAACCACTTCCACAACAACAACCATTTCCCATGTTGCTCCCACTACACCTGCCACGTCTACTTTCATTTCAGACACCACTGACTGGCGAACAGAAACAAAGAAAGTGACTGTAACCGAATCCCCTGCATATAGAATACCTCTGTTTTCTACAACAACAGTTCCACCTCCAACTACAAAGATTACAGATACCACAACTTCTCCCATGCCCACCACCACAGTGTATACCGAGAAAATGTCTTGGTCTCCAGCTGTTCCAGTGACAGAGAGAACCACCACCAGTGAAAAAACTTCAAGTCATTTCGTGGTTCTGGAAACATCTACAATGACTACTGGTTCTCTGTTCACCACAAAAATGATTGCATCATTAGTTCCCCCTACAGAAACCACTCCTGTACCACTCAGCTCCACCCATGCAGCTTCTACAGCTCGGACCTCTTCAGCGTGGCGTCCACCCCATTGGGAGATCTCCACCCCTGCCTACAGACCCACAGTGGAGGCAACAACAGAAGTTTCTTCTGAGGCTGCCATTGATGTGGTCTCTTCCACTAAAACTACTGAAGTTCCTCGTCTTCCAGTCACATCAAAACCGATTCTCACCTCTGCGACATCATCAACTGCAGCAACAGCCACCACCATCCAAACTACAATGCTGGAAATTTCAACTTCAGAGCATGAAGCTACTACAACCAGGAAGCTGGTTGCACCTCCGCAGCCTGTGCTTGGCACTCCTGAGACTCTCACTACCACCGTCCCTACAACAGCACTACCCACTGTCACTACCACCATTGGTAAACCTGTCATCACTCAGCCTAGTGCAGGAACCACACGGCCAGTGACAGGCAGAGTGCAGGTGTCAGCGAAAGCTGCAACTTCATCACCTCCATTTTTATCCCAGATCCATCCAACGACTGCAGCAGCTATGAGCACAGCTACGCTCTCAGAAAAATTCACCACCGAGCAGGTGCCTACATCAACAGCAACACCCACTGTGGCCTCAAAAACCACTCACAGGACAACACCTAGAGTTCCTGTGACAACAAGAGTTACCCCCACAATCACATTGACAGACCGGTCAACCGTCAGGCCGGTCACTGCAAGGGTTACCATAGCAATGAAGCCGTCAACAGTAACAACCAAGACAACCACTGTCCAACCACCAATCATAGTTCCAAGCCGCAGCACAACCACAACGTCAAGGGAGACATCTACAATTATTGCAACATCAGCTGTAACAGGTGCCAGCATGACAGCCACAACAGTCCCAGTGTCTGTTCCTACACTTGCAACCACCACCACAGGATCTACAGCCACCCCTACAGGAACCACAACAGAGTCAACCACAACTGAGAGGACCTTAACAACCAAGGAGTTTGTAGAGTCACCATCTACGTTTAAGCCTGTGACGTCGCAGCTCGATGTGCCTGTCTCCACCCCAAAGCCTGATATTCCTGTTCCTGCCCCAACTCCTCTGTCATCCGTCACCATTGTCCAAACGACTGTCCCAGACAGAGTCAATTTCACAAGTCCAGCTGCAACCACACGTTCACGACCAGCAGAAACGACCAGCTACAAAGTAGAGCAGACAACATCTTTATCAACTATGAGGATGTGCACTGTGGGTTCACTTATTGTTACTTTGTTTGAGGGGAAATTCTGGAGTTTAAAAGAAACCCAAAACCCTTAGATTTATTATTAAGCAGTAAGGAGTATAAACCTTCATTAAGGACCAAAACGATGTGAACTGAAGCAGTTTTGAGTGAGAATGTCTGTTTGAAGCAAAGTGCAGTGGAACTATGCAAATAGATATGTAGATATGTCAACAAATAGCTATTTTAAGCCTCTAACAAAACTCAAAAATGTCATTACTCTGAAGTGACGGTGTGGTTAGAGTTCCTAGAGACACACTGAGGTTATTTTAACTTTGTTTGTGAATAAAAAGTGTATTAAAAGAATTGTTTGTTCAGGACCCTCATGCAATCAATGCTATGTTGTCATAAGTCTGTATAGGTCGACTAAGGATTTCGTACGATGTTCCATTAATGGCTCTGCTTCTAGCACTTGCCATTTTTGTCGTAAATGTATAAGTAAAGATACAGTTTTATAGAAGCAGAAGTATTTCACTTGTACAGACTTATGACAGCATCGCAGCAAATGAATGGTGAGTCCTGCTGAGCAGTCCTTTTTATACACTTTCTAGAACAAACATTTATCTGGATGTAGGCAAATTGTCCATTGTTTTCTGCAAACATGCATTCTGTTCTTACAACTGCATTTATTCAAGTTGCTTTGGTCACTAACAAATGTTTACACTCCTTACCATATAATAAGAGACCAAGAGTTGTTTTAATTCTATAATTTTCCTTTAATGATGACTGATAACTTTACTTTTAATCTCATTGTTTGCCCTAGGGCCTTTTCATTGAGCAAATATGTGGCAGCTATTTTAGATGTTTCATGAAGACATAGGAAATAGGCTACATTATCTGTGATAAAATATTCTAGAGCAAAGACTATCTAACTGGCTTTTCATTGGCCTTTCTGTTCATATTTCAGTCAAATATTCTGAAAGGAGAACATTTCTCTTCATTTTTTTTTCTGTTTTGTCGTTATCCAGCCTCCTTATGCAGAGATTATTGATGAATGCACAAAGTATATCTGCGTCAACAACCAGCTCATCCTTTTCAATAAGTCCCAGAGCTGCCCTTTCACAGCTGACCCTCCAAACTGCGGCCTGCTTGGTTTTGCAGTCCTGGTCAATGGAGACAAGTGCTGCCCCAAGTGGGATTGTCCATGTAAGGAAATCCTCAAATATGTTAAAACATGAGAGTTTATTGAATCTCTTCCACTATTGTATACTAATGCAAGGTCATTGCATTAAACTGTTTAAAAGTCAACTTAGCTATGTGTTCCAGGTCGATGCTCGATGTTTCCTGATCTGAACGTGATAACATTTGATGGGAATAGCGTTGCTATCTACAAGGCTGCTTCATATATACTAACCCAGCTGCTCAATGAGACAGTCAGTGTCCTGATTCAGGAGTGTCCAACTGACTCAGAATCACAAGTGAGTGGCATCATCTTATGAATGAGATTCAGTTTTTCTCATACTGAGAGTGACGTATGGCTTTCTGTGGAAGCAAAAAGATCAACATGGTTACAAAGTCCAAAAATAAGTTATGTTCTTCTACATTAGACGTGACTCCTGAACTGCTTTGTTTACACACACAACAGGTCCTGTGGAATTTCACCAACTTGTGTCCGGTGTCGCTCAACATCACCCACAATTCCAACCATGTCATCATCAACAGGCTCCAGAGGAGGGTAAGAGACACTCTTGTCTCATTTTCATCACTTTGAACTCATCATATCTAGAATTATCTTCGAACTAATGAAATCGTTCTGAGGATATCTATTTTATGTATTCTCCCAGCTGTACATCAATTCGCGGTACGCTAAACCCCGTTTCAAGAAATATGGCTTTGAGATCTACGACACAGGCAACATGTACCTGATCCGCAGCCCAGCTGGTCTCAAGCTGCAGTGGTACCACAGCACCGGCATGATGGTGATTGACTCCGACAGCTCCAACAACAAACTTCCCACCATGGGCCTCTGTGGTAGGAGAACTGTGAATAGGATTAGGCTGTTTAGCGTTGCACACTAAACTGAGTGAACACCTGGAGATGAGTCTAGTTTCAATCTGCTTTTTGTAATTGTTTTAGAATTTGATAACGGAGGATGTTGAGTAAAAGTGCAGTGGTTTATAGCAATATTAAGCAAAATTAAGTTTACTGAACATCTTTCCTTCACAGTTCTGATGGGAAATGAATTGATATAAACTCTCATTGACCATTGCAATTAAATTCAATTAATTGTATTTGTGCCACTTCACAACAAAAGTAACCTTAAAGAAAGTTCAGTGAAGTTAAATCTTCCTTTCTTTTTTGGGTGTTCCCTTCAGGGGTTGCCATTTAACCCTATCCTCTATATACTCTTTATTTCCATAAATCTCTTCTTGGATTTTCCTCTAGGTCTCCTGCCTTCACAATTCCTCCTCTGTACATGTCCAAACAATCTCAGTCTGGCCTCTCTGGCTTTCTTTCCAAGTATGTCCTGTCCTTCTGATGTCCTCATTCCTGATCCTGTCCATCCTTGTCACTCCTAAAGAGAACCTCAACATTTTAACGTCTGCTACCTCTAACTCTGCCTCCTGTCTTTTCCTCAGTGCCACGCTCTACAAACCATAGAACATCACTGGTCTCACCACCATCTTCTAACCCTTTCCTTTTATTATTGCTGATACTCCTTTATCACCCATCATACTTGACACCTGTTCCAACCTGCTTGCACACAGTACAACAGTATCTTAATTTTCCATCAGCACCCTGTAGGTCAACAGTGCTGATGGCGGTTGTTATTAACCTGGGCCTTGACAGAACCTGTAAGGGTTTCATGGGTCTTGTAATTCTCTTCTTGGCATATGTTTAATGTTAGATGCCCTTCCTGACACAACCCTCTGTGTTTATCCGGCTTAGGACCAGGTCAAAAAGCCCCCGAGGCAGTTCAATTAAATACACTACAATTATATTCCAGTTACATTACATTTTGAAGATTAGAAATGGAGCAAGTTCAGTCCCATTCGTTCCATTTATAATTCAGTTCATTCCAGATTAATCTAAATTGTAAATTCATATGAAGACATTTCAAGCTGCGGGGAACCTAGCAGACCGCACCAAATCTCCTATTTTAATGTGCAGCAAAGTAGGGCCCACCGAAGTGGTATGACAGCTATATGACAGTGGGTGGTAGGCCTGCTGGACACAAAAAATGTGATGACATACACTTTTGGTGTTCAGAATCAGAAAATCAGAAGTATTTTATTTAAAAATGGTGTTTTCCTCATTCAGGAAACTTCTGATTGTGTTTTGTGAATTCTCTCCTTCTCTAACAATCTCAGGCTTCTGTGATGGAGACCCATCAAATGACTTGACCATGGCCAATGGCACCACGCTGGGTGCGAACCAAGATCCAGCTGTGTTCATTGACAGCTGGCAGGTTTCAAACACAACTGGCTACATCAGCCACAGCCGCCGCCGTGAGCTCAACTGTTCCACCAGCGACTGCTCCAGTTGCTTGGCCATGCTGGAGAACCAGACCTTCAGACCCTGCCATGCATTTGTATGTTAAATCAGTTGTGAGCTCATTTCCAGGTTTCTTCACTAAAACAACTTTGAGGATTCAGATGTGGTTCTGTGCTAACCTTAAAAGTCTACCTGTAACACAGAAATGAGCTAACATTGTTCCACTTATTTGATAGATATTTCTAAATGACATGTCTTTATGGAGTTAGAACAGTCTCAACAGGCACGAATGCACAGCATGATGCGCAAATGCACAGGACAAGATTCGTAAATGCACAAGATGATTCGTAAATGCGCATGACAAGATTTTCAAATGCATGTCGTGCATTGAATGAATTGAGTGAATTTTGAGACTCTCCTGCCGTGGCTCCAACTCACAAATGCATTTTTTTTCTAACAGGAATGATCTGCAACCAATCGGATATCTTCCTTGTTTCAGCCAATCAAAAGAACGTATCCCACGTGGGAACTGATTTACTGATTTACGATCCAATCACATTCAAACAGTGCTATCTTCAATCAAAAAAGTAATATTTTCAATCAAAGAAATATGACTGTTCAAATGCAAAATTAAAATATTTATATTGATTCTTTTCGATTGAGGTGAAAAAAGTTGTGAAGTTTTTGTTTGTTTGTTTTGTTACACAAACATCCCGCGATGGGCAGATGCTTTCCCATTGGTCAGACATGTTTGAGAACAAAGTCTTTCTGACAAGCAAGTCATGGCTGTCAGCGAGCTGAGGAGTAGTGATGGAGCAGAGGAGCTCCAGAAACCTACATCACTGACATCATCGCGTCCATGTACACACATGAGGGCGCTCAAGACAGTGGCAGCATCACTGGAGAGCACCGTTGCTGGCCTCCGCAGACGCCCGCGCCCGCTGCTTTGCATTTGCAAATCTTGTCCTGTGCATTTACAAATCATCTTGCACATTTGCGAATCTTGTTGTGCATTTGCGAAAAATGTTTTGTGCATTTACGAATCATCTTGTGCATTTACGAATGTTGTCCTTTGCATTTGCGCATCGTGCTGTGCATTCGTGCCTGTTGAGACTGTTCTAACTCCATATGTCTTTAGTAGTTTAGACCTGATACCTGCAGTAGATATGAAAACAGCCTGCTGACTGGAAGTTCATTAAAAAAAAAAAAAAACCTTAATGTGTGATGATTACTAATTATGATTTCCGATCTTTCTTGCCTGCAGGTGCCTCCCAGCACATTTTGTGAAATTTGGGTTCGTGACTCTGAATACGTCAACAACCAGTGCATTGCTCTGGCTGCTTATGTGGCATCTTGCCATAAGTTCAACATCTGCATTGAGTGGAGGAGATCAGATTACTGCCGTAAGATTTCTGTCTGCTGTTATAACATTTAAACTTTCCATGTACAAACTACAATTTAAGTAGAGACGCATTTGTTTGTATGAGGCCTTTCAACAGCAGAAAAACATAATGCCTTATGTAAAAAAAACAAGGATATTTAAAGAAGATAAACAAGAGTTTCAGAAATACACAAAAAAAGTCTGTTGAAACCAGTAAGAGTTGTAGTAAGTGTCATATTATCTCTTATATATTCTTTTAAATGTTATTATTGCATAATTGACATACTTGAGTTGCGTCTAGACCAGAATTTGTCACCAGGTAAGAATATTGTATAAATATGTGTGTCATTTGCATAACTGTGGTTAAATATCTTGTTTTGTTTTTCCTTTAATCTAAGCTTGTTGAACAGAAGAGGTCTGAGATTAGAGCCTTGCAGAGCTCCACTTGTCATTTTTGCTCAGATGTGTAGATTATCCACGGTCCTAGAAGTTTTCACATCTTGTCCAAGAAGAATCACAGTGCTATGGTGTTTCAATATTTTGAAAAAAGCCTGATTTGATAAAAAAAAGAAGAGACTATTGCTTTTAAACACTTTCTGTGATTATAAAACAATACAACAAAAGATAATGTAACATGATGACTTTTTTCACAAAAGACATTTGGACTCACTGTTGCTAATAAAACTTACAACAACTCTTTCCAGTTAAACTGTCCACTAAAAAGCTTTTCTTTTCTATTGTTGTACATTTTCATTCAGGAAACCTCATGTTCAACAATCTGCAAGTTAATTGTCTGTGTACTTCTGAATAGAAGTCTACAGAAAGGTTTTTGATTTGTTGACATTTTTGTTTATCGTCCAACAGCCTTCATTTGTCCCGAGACTCTTCGGTATCAGGCTTGTCTGCCAGCGTGCACGTCCCAGTCCTGTCCAAACCACGACTTCGATTCAGATCCAGACCAGTGTTCAGGCCTTACTGAGGGCTGTGTGTGTCCTGAAGGAACGCTCCTCCACAGGCCATATTCTGCACTCTGCATATCCCCAGACAAATGTGGTACGACCCCATTTAGCTGTCTGTATCAAAGAGCAGGACATGTAGAACCGAAAGTCACAATATTTTATTATAACCTTTTAGGGCCTGAAACTAAAGGGATCATGGGACATAGCCCAGATAGCTCATTGGCTGCTGAATGACTCAGAACTGCATATGTCGCCATTTCATCACATTTAGCTGACACTTTCATCCAAAGCAATGTTTGTGCTCCATTAAAGCAGAACCTTAAAAATATGTAAACTTTCAATTATAGATGTGTTACAATATTCATTCCTAATCATTTAGTTAAAAATGATAGTGTTGTTTTCATGACATTTTTTAAATGTTCCTTCGTAATGTGTTGAGTTAAAAAATCACTCAGGTTTTCTGCTTTTTTTAGCCTGCAGTGACAGTCTTTCCTGTTTGAATAAGTTGAATAAGTTCAGCTTCATCCTGGGATTTATATCTGAGGTTTAGTGTCTGCGTGTTTGCAGCATGCACCGACAGCTCTGGAGCTCCTCGTGCACACGGTGAGGTCTGGACAGCCTCAAAGGATGGTTGCTGCATGTACCGCTGTGACAATGACACCATCGTTCCCATGGAGTACAACTGCTCCAACATCCCCCTGCCCACGTGCCATCGAGCAGGAGAGATGGTCATCAGCATGGCCGATGACACCAGCTGCTGCCCACAAAAAGTCTGTGGTGAGGCCACGAGAGCAGCGTCTGGTTCATGTGACTGGAGAAAGTGGAAAAAAACCTCATCAAACGATGATAATGAAATAATGTTCGTTTCTAGTGTGCAACCAGAGCCTCTGTGAGCTGCTTCCTCCTGACTGTAAATATGGCGAGAAGCTGGTGTCCTACTACAGACTGGACTCCTGTTGTCCAGACTATGTTTGTGGTGAGTTTCCACACGAAGGGTTAACACTTAACACAATATGTAACTCAACTCAGCTCAACTCAAGCTTTATTTATAGAGCACATTTAAAAACAACTGGGGTTGACCAAAGTGCTGTACAGATTAAAACAGCAAGGACGATAAAAGTGACCCATATAATGCCACAATTACAAGAAAATAAGATAAATACTGAAATACAAAAACATAATGCAATAAAATAAAAAATAAAATAAATTGAAGATTAAATGAAAATCTTTTCCAAATATCCACTTAAACTTGATTAAAAGCCAGGGAGAAGAAGTGTGTTTTTAGAGCAGATTCAAAAAGCTCAAATGATCCTGCAGATCGTTTATGCCAGGGCAGATTATTCCAGAGCCGCCGCCACAAAAACTTGGTCACCCTTGGTTTTTATTCTTGTTTTGGAGCGGCCAGTAGCAGCTAATTAGAGGATCTCAATAATCTGGCAGAGGCGAGGATATGAAGGAGCTCAGTCAAATACTGGGGGGCTTGGCCATTTAATCCCAACACAATCCATAACACTTAATGATATGACCCTGTCCACTGGTGGAGTCTGGTTCATTTATTTTCAGCTACATCCATTACAGTCATGAGAGAAATAATATACAACCTTTCAGTTTAAAGGAGTTACATATAAGTAAAAAAAATAGTAATAAAATGTGCCGCACAACATGTCTTTATGTATTTAATAAACACAATGCCAAAATGTAGAAGTAGCGTGTGAAAAACAATGTACGCTCACTGTTTTTTATAGGAATTAAGAGTTCAAGTATGGTCACATCTGTAGAAGTAGAGGTTTTTGTTTGTTTGTTTGTTTTTGGGCAATTTTGCTTCTCCTGACCATTCAGGTATGGGTTAATGCAATGCCAAAGAAGAAAGACATCAGCGATAATCTTAGCAATTGTCATTGGCCATCAGTCTGGGAAATGGTCATGAAGCCATTTCTGAACAATCTGGTTTCCATCATTTTACAGTGAGAGGTTCTTCACAGGCAAAACATATAAAAGAAAAGAAAAAAAAAACAAAAACACTCAAGGTCAGACTGTTCAGTGTTCATGAAAAAGTTGACCATGAACTCTTCTGTATACCAGACTGTCCTAGTCTATCCCATCTATCTGATACGTAGCTGAAATTGGATTAAATTGTTTCTACAAAAGCACTGGTTGCAATTTTCTTTGCTGATTCTGATTTCTTATTTTCATAAAGGTCTGACCCGTCGATACGACCTCTGTTAGCTTCATAACATTGAAGGACGATGTGTTAGCATTAGATTAAATTTCTCTCCAATATTTTAGCTTTTGTTAGTCCATAAGTTATTTTTCTTTCAATTGTTTGACCTTACGGGCTGGGTATAAACCTCAACAAAATGCTTCCCAGACTCTGCTTCATCTGCCCCAACCTAAATAAATGTATATACAAATACAAAATTACTTTTTAAGGTTTGCATCTGTTTATGTACCAAACAAAAATACTATAGATCAGTTTTAACAGATTTATTATTTATTACCAATATTGGCTGATATCAGGTAATAAATGTCTGATTTCAGTCACAAGCTTACTGATTGGTGCATTTCTCGCTATTTCTTTGGAATGAAGAACACCAGCTGTCGCTATAGATGATAATAGGAGAATGGAAAAGTCCAGACTACAAAATGCTGATTCAGGACCTTAAAGGAGCTGCGCGTAAATCAATACTCACACACTCAGATGAAGTAAATCAATGATGTAGAGAACTACAGCCCAGAAATTCACCATGATTATGTGAGAGACTGAAGTCAAGTTCAAGGAGGCTGTACGAACTGGGTTTTACATCATATTACTGCATGTAATGAAATGTCATGTGTTGTTGTTCATCTGAGATCTTATTTCTCCAGTTTATCTAATCTCAGTCTTGGGAACAGAGAATATTTCAAATGTTCTGATACATAAAAGTTCCTTTTCTTACACATTACAAACATTGTCAGAGACTGGTAAACACATTGTGATTTCTGTTTCAGAGTGTGATCCTGAGCTCTGCGAGTTGAACGTTCCCAGCTGTAGGGACGACCAGACTCTGATCGCCACCAGAGCCGACGGCAGCTGCTGTCTCGCCCACATCTGCAGTCAGTTCATGTCCGTCTGTCAAAGTTTAACCAGCAGGTGGATCATTGATAACGCATTGTTTGTTTCCTGCAGTGTGCTCCTCGTGTCCAGAGACGCCTCCTCTGTGCCAGGATGGAGAGGTGCTGACCGTCGACGGCAACACCACAGATCGCTGCTGCCCCACCTACCAGTGTGGTACGCATACACACCTTCACACACTTACTTTAATTTAATTCTCTGTTTAGCTGAAAAAAAGAACTTCTGAAATTGTTTGCTTTTGGGTTTAACGTTAACACCAAAATGGATCAACACTTCTGCAAGAAGTATTGATTACAGCAGTATTATGCAAATATATCATAAAATATATAGAAATATAATTGAAAGATCCATTCAAGAGAAAAACTTTATCCAGTAAAAGTAGTAAGAAAATGTGAAAAAAATTAACTAAAAATTATGGTGAACAAAGCCAGAGGATTAAAAACCAAAAGCCCAGGTCTTGAGTTTGCTTTTAAAAGCATCAAAACTCTTTACCACATTAACTTCCATAAATCATGACTTTCAAGTAGTAGACTATCAAGTCTGCAAATGCTTTAAAGCCTTGAAGGGCACATAATGAAATACCAGAGTTTAGAACTTTATCCAATTTTTATTGGATCGATGAGACTGGTTGTAATTTCAGTTAATATTTCTGGAGTCGTATTTATGAAAGTTGTTTGGGTACAAATTCTCAATTTCATGATAAAACTCACACATTTTTTTTCTTTTTTACAAAAAAAAAACATAATGTTGCGAAATTTGACCATTTTATGACAACATTTGGGGGAAGGTGGCTCAGAAGTAGAGGGATGGTGGTTCGAGCCCTAGTTCTGTGCCTACAGAAGTGTCCTTGGGCAAGACACTGAGTCCCGGTTGCTCCCGGTAGTCTGGCCAGCGCTGTTGTGTGGAAACTCCACCAACAACTGGTGTGTGAATGTCTCTAATGTGTGTAAAGCACTTTGACGCTGTAGGAATACAGTTTAAAAGTGTAGGGCATTTACCAAAATTTGCATTTTTAAAAAACAAATTTTTTTTTTTTTTAAATTTGCAATTATACAATAAAAATTTGTGATTTTTATTATAAAAGTCTAAATTATGTGATAAAAGGTGCAAATTTTCATGATAAAAATTCACTTCTTTCTTAACGAAAATAGATGTGATCACTGTTTTATGACATTTGTTTTTAAGAAAAAAAGTCAAAATAATACAATTATACAAGAAAAATAGTTGATTTTAGAGCAAAAGCCTAAATTTTATAAACATTTGGTGAAATTTTAAGTTTTATGACAAAAATTCTATGTTGTTGGAAATCTGACAACATAGCTGGTTGAGAAAATTAAAATTAACCAGCACTTTAATGGTAACCATGGTCATGATGTAGCCCAGGATGAAATAGAATTTGACATCGCTGATCTAAAAGAACGTCAGGGAGAGTCTTCATGGCAGTTACATTGTGTTATTATCAGACAGTAATGAATGTTTGTGATGTTTGTGTGTCAGTGTGCGAGCCCTACAGGTGTCCTCAGCTCAGTTGTCCTGTCGGGATGTCAGTGGCATCCACATCCTCTCCAGACCACTGTTGTCCTAACCAAACATGCGGTACGACTCACATTTCTAATTTCTAGTTTCATGTGAACACACAGGTTGTTGCCTTTTCATATTAAGATGTGCTTTGACTCTAAAAAGATAAAGAGATGACACTTTTAACGTGTTTTCAGAGTGTTCCTGTGAAAAGATCACCTACCCAAAATGTGGCCTGGTACGTCTTGAACATTTTACAATGTCTGCTTATGTATTTTAAATGTGATTATCATTATTGTTAAAGCAATTAAAGATGAGATTAATATGATGTCTTGAATGCATCACAACACATTATTGCATGCTTCAGGCTACATGTAATTAGTAACTGTCTGTGCATACATGTACCTGCATGTTTAACATGTGTTACATGTGCATCGCAGGGAGAAGCTGCACAGGTGGACCGGGCCTTTCTCTCCGACCCACTAAACCAGTGCGCTTGCAAGCAATACAAGTGTGGTGAGTTCTGCTATGGTAGCCAAGATAAAGGGTTTCTGTCCTGCAGCTGCCCTCACATAATCATAAAATCATTTCATATTTCAAGACCAAAGAGATGGACTGACCATAAAGAATGTGGAGGTCCGTCAAAAAATGACCTGCCACTGTTGTCTAGATGGCTTTGGTTTAGTTTGGCTAAAACGTTGGTTTAATGGGTCAAATTTGATGGAGAAGAAGGGAAATGGAGACAGGAAGAGAGAAGAAATGGACCTTTGATAGAGAAATTAAACAACTTTGATTAATATGGTGGACTGATGCATTACCTCCACTCAGAGTCTTGCACTTTTCAAATTTGGTTTTTGGACTGTGAGGATGCACTTTGCATTAGTCTAAAAGTTATAACTCACACATTTCCTTGCATTCAGTGGTTTTGTAGTGACTGTGAATAGGATCTGCTACCATTGTTATGATTCAGGAAGACACGCCTCCCAGCCGCTAATCAAACTGCAGAACTAGTTTCACAGCACTCGTCACAGTTAGTTTCCAGATGCCTGGAGAGAAACATGCAATCAGACAAGCCGCTTCTCCACATTTCCCGTTTTTTTTATCATTGTTGTGTCTCAAACTACAATTGTGTTATCACAAAAGTAACCCCCTTGGTTACTGTTGCTTGGTCCAACAAGCCAATCGGACAATCTAATGTCTCTCAATGCACTCCCAGGAGAAATATTGGCTGATTTTTTGAGGAATAAGGCAAATATTTCAGAAAGGAGCATACAGAAGGACTTGCAGTACGCATTTGAAAGATTTATTCAGGATGTCTTGCTCACTCGGCAGCAAAATAATGATAAAATGCGGATTAAAATAGGAGCTAAAGCTTACAGATCACAGAGCAAGAGTGAACCACCACATCACCTGGTGATCGAGACAGAGGACCACAAAATAAAGGAGCAACACTATTCCTGTAAAGCTGTGAAGGTGTCTATGCACTATTCCAATTATTAAGAAACAAAAGCAGTAGGCTTGTATAATGTAACATGGAGCAGGTTAAAAATAAACATAAAAACATCATTACGTCCGCTAAGTTGGTCCTTCCAATATAAAGTCATGCTGGAATAAAGCTTTAAGCTTTGGCCACTATTAAATCATATCCATAGCAGAGCATATGAGCGGAGTGGAGTGGGGAGCGAGCGAGGAGTGGGGCTTTCAAGCAGATTTTTTCCGCACCAGTCACACAACAAACCTGCTACACACACGCAGGAAGTGCTCCCTTTTTTAAAAAAAATATTGAGTGAGCGTGGAGCAATTTCACCAGAGCGGGCTGAAATTTTAGGTGAGGAGGGAGCGTTCTGATGTGACTTTGAGCGGATGAACAAACACCTACGTGAGCGGGGAGCGGAAATTGTGAGCGCTCAGCTCCGTTCACATTCTCTGATTGAGAGCTAAAGTCTCACAAATGACATGTCGAAAATTGACTTTTTCTATTCTTCCATTATGGGCCGACATCTGGGAAACATTTTACCAATGAACAAACGTTCTCCATGCGACGTCTTGCTGATAAAACTTTTTACATCTTGTATATGTCTGTAAGATATATGCATGTTGTGCAATGAATGTATATAATAATCACGGCCATAGAGAAGAACTATTCTAAATGGCACTGATAATAATGCTGTCTGGGAGAGCACGTCATTTTCCCCGAAAAGCTGATTGGCCAGTGGGTGGAGCTTTATGAAGGACTGGATTCAATCCTGAGAGTTACCCTGCTCCGGAGCAGGTTAGCCGTTCTGCGCATGTTACCCTGGTGATGTACCTCGATAAGCAATTACCCAGTTTCGTGATACATAAAACCCAGGGTTAACCCTGAAGTTACCTCGCTAAAGTAAAATCTCGCTTCATGATACAGGCCTCAGGTCAGCATTCCAGCTTTATGATATTAGGGACCGAAAACAATTATTTGAAGTTATTTCTATACCAGGTGGTTCTGCTGCACAAGCCTCTGACTTCATGGGGTGCATTTTGTTTATCACACACTGCTCTTGCATTTTGGCTTGTTTTTCTTAAGGAAATGATGACATACTATAGTATATGATATGTGGTATTATTCATCCAAGGTTGTTATTACCTGATTGTAAGACCTGGTAAGGACCAGATGATTTTTTTTTTTTTATCCTGATTCATAAAACCTCCCAACTGAAATATATACTTTTTTTGTTTCGTTTTGATGTAATGACAGTATATTTCTGTTTATGCAGACATTTCCACAAGATGTCAATGAAAATGGAAAAGGGACTGTTGTAAATGTACACCAGTACAGCCAAAGAATGAATATGGACATATTTTATACTCATACATGCTCATTCATTGCAAATGCCTTAATTCTACTGGGAGGCATGATCAATATATCACTGAAATGATCCAGGATCATTTTAACACCTTCAGTGTTTTCTTAATGGTCTCTCTCATACTCTCAAATTCTGCTTCATATTTTCACCAAGGCCTTAAATGCAATGCTTAAACCTACAGATCAATAAAAACTGCAAAAAATGTTGATAAACATGTACACTATGTTGATTTGATGCACTTCAGTCTACACACACACACACACACAGAGACACACACACACCACACTCCCACACAAAGTATTCAAGCTTTTTTAAACACTATGATACATGATATCCTTGGTTACAATAGATATGGTATTTAGATAAACAAAACACAGATTAATGAGGATTTCTGCATGATCAAGTTGTTGAAAGAATTAGATTTGTTCAAAGAATGTTCCTTTTTTTTCATGCCAACATGCAAGAATGTAATAATCATTAATTTGTTATGTTATAAAGAAAAAAAGAAAAGAAAAAAGAAGCATGTGAACAGTGTGCTTTCTCAAAGGCCAATCATCTATATGTGGTCAGTGTGGAAGGATAATGTGTTGCAAAGATGCACTTACTGCTTTTAAATGTTTCAATCTCAGAAGGAGAGTGAACAATTCTGAGTAACTCAGTAAGTGTTATTTAAAATCCTTTTTGCACATGTTCAAAAAAAAAGACAACCACAGTATGCATATTGACACAAGGTGCGTAGTGCACTTGTTACCTTGGCAACAAGTGACACTTGACATACTTCTCACAGCGCAGTCCAAGGCATACACTGACAGTAAAGTCCTTCAACTGCAGCCTGACTGTGTAGATAAGCTGGTTGAAGATAACTGGAGGACAACCATGATAGATAACACAAATGATGCTCCAACAGTCTACAGTTAGAGACAGAAACCTACCTGAGCATCAGAAGTGTTCAAAAACAAACACTTTCTATAACCGTAGCTACCTCAGGCTGCAGTTTATAAAACTGTAAAAGAAGAAATATAGCAAGGACAGATAGTATCACAAGACCTATACAATCAGCTGCCAGATAAACACTGGTTATCTTCTAAATAACCAGACCGTTTTTTACAAGTGTGTGTGTGTGTGTGTGTGCGTGTGTGTGCAATTTTGCATGTGTTTGCCTATCTTCAGATGTCAAGCCGTTGGCATTGTGTCTAATGGCAAAGTTTTAAACACGAAGCAATATATAACGATAATGACATCTTGGTGTCAACAGAACAAAAAGATGGAAATGAGAAAAGAGTAAAAATAAAAACATACAAAAATGAAGCAAGGTCAAATGGAGTTCTTTCTTTTATACATTGCTGATGACTCTCAGGGTATTATTTGATGCACAAAATCTTACATTGATGGTTTCTTTTTCTTTCTTTCTTTTTGCTTGTTTACAAAGTAGAATAGCTACTTTATGAATTCCAATATAAAGCATATAGAATCTAGAATGAGCTCAGAAGTGGATGCTGGTCACACAGACACAAGAAAGCAACAAAGAAATGACAACATTATCCCCGTACACAGAGGAAGAAACATGTCCTTGAATGTTTTCTTTTTCTTTATTCTCACACAGAAATGTTAATGTGCAGTGCAGCAAAACTTTATAAAACTGTGGATTGTGGACATTATTTCTCGAATATTCTAATTTCGCTCATCTTTCTGGTCTCCGTTTCGCCATTAACTATATTCTTCATTTTTCCACTCTTGTTTTCCGCTATCATCTCTCTCCTCTACTCTACTCCCATCCCCATCTCTCCTCTCCCCTCCTTTCTCAATTAAATCGATCCTGTATATACACTAAAAATGAGTTTTGTCAACTATAAATTTATGGGGCCCTCTTGCATTCATAAGTTTACTCTTTCCCATCTCCTCCTTTCCTAAATATTGAGGGTTGTTGTAATGTGTAGAACTTTGCACATCTTCCCAGATGGATATAATCCAGAATAAAGCTTGCAAATGTCATTTTAACCCTTGCATATACAAACACATATTTATACAAATATAAATGTACAAGGGCACAGACTTTCATTCTCTCTCGCTCTCTCTTACATACACACACATACACACACACGGAAAAATGAAACAATACAAAATTGTAATTGGGGGTGGATGTGTTGTGCTTTTCCCCTCAAATCTATGCCTCAGGCCTTTTCATTATTGTAATACCAAATACTTCCTGTTCGGACTGTGCAAGCAACCTCATGTGTGACTGATAGTAAGTGTGTATCTCCAAGGAACTGTAGGGTTAGAAACTGATGTTATTACTTCAAGCTGAGCTGGTGAACATGAACACATATGAACACACACGCACACACACGTTTTAAAATAAACAAAATGGACAAAATGGATAAAAATAAGAATACAAACAACAACAATAGTAAAAATAATAATACATTTTAATAGAGGGCATACTGAGGAGGGTAAACTCAGATGTTCAGAACAGCTACAAATATGAGATCCCTCAAGCAAATGGCAACGATGAGGAGGCTGCGTGGGAGTGTGCCACAGCCAAGTACCTGAGAAGATTAAGGCATATGTTGAGAAGCAAATGCCCTGCCAGTAATCACTAGTAGCCTGGCCACAGTAGAAGATGTCTTGAAATAAAAAAGAAAAAAAAAGAAAGAAATGAAAACAATCTCATGATGAATGAAGAATTTCACCTCATGTCCAGCACCATGCAAATTAAATATGAAGGCTGGAAATCCAATGAGGAGGAAGATGAGAAGGAGGAGGGACCATTATGGAAATAGAAGCCCATTCGCAGCATGGATCACTGAAAGAGTGAAGAAGCGTCTGACGTTGAGAAGTCCTACAGGGGCTAGAAAAGGCTTGTCTGAAGGACAGCACAGAGAACTGAATCATAGCAGACCAAGAACAGGCTTTGAGCATAAGAGCAATAGGAGCCACACCAGGCCAGACCCAAGGTGCAGACTGTGCAAAGATGCCCCCTGAGAAAAAAATCATGCACATAATAGCAGGATGTAAGATGCAGGCAAGCAGGGCCCACATGGAGCACCACAGCCAAGTAGTTTGAAGAATGTACAGGAAAGTTCCAAAGTCAAGACATCGAAGACCACTAAGAGTGGTGAAGAATTAAAACGCAAAGATGCTGCAAAACTTCCAAATCCAAGCTGGTGACAGAAAACCAACTGGTTATTGTGGTTGTTGGTAAATTCTACAAGAATGCATTTGTGGTAGACATACTGGGCAACAGCTACATCAAGAAGAAAGAACATGAACAGCTGAATACCAAAGGCAGAAGGAAGACACGAAAAGATGTCGAAGGTGAAAGGAGCAGTGCTGTCAGTATTAACTGGAGCACTTGCTGTGACTTCAAAGCTGGGAGAGTGGCTCCAGGAGAACCTGGGAGCAACAATAGATATATCTCTGTCCAGATGAGTGCAGTCCTAGGAACAGCACAAATACTGCATGGACCTTGCTCTCTATGGGCACACAGAGAGTGGGTTTTGTTGCTTGTTAATGTGGCTTTTTTGGTGAAAAACATGCTCAATGCTCTCATCTTCTATAGAAGATGTTGTGGCATATTTAATTCATTAGGATTAATTACTGCTATGTACATGCTTTGAGCTTGTCCAAAAGTAAGCAGGAGTAAAGAAACAAAAAAGCAAAAAACAAAACAGAACACATTTTCTTCCTTTGTAGCATGAGCACCTTGTTGAAAATCAGATTTCTTGGTTCCTGGAATAAGCCTGGGATTAGGGAGCGCTGTTTCCATGGAAACAATGATGGTATTAAATATTCTGATAATTAATCAAAAAGGTGATCAGAGGAAAGTTTCTTAACCACACTGAAAACCGGACTTTCCAGCCTAGACTGAGCAGAAAATGTGTAATAGGTACATTTATCCACATCACTGAAACGTTGCAGTGCCTCAGTGCGTGGTTATTAATAGTGGCTTCACTATGTAGGTGGTGGGGTAGTGCCCACCTGACATCGGATTGATGTATATTTTTCCTCACCCTTATTTTGTAACATGGATCCCTAACTATGTCCAAAGTGCATGTGATTTACTTCATGCATATATCATAAAGAGTAGCAGCCAAATAACCAGTAACATGTAACAAGTCACGAAATGTGGATTTGATTGCATACATGGCAGGATGTCAATGTGATGACATTAGCTTCATGCACCCTTTAGTTTTACCTGCATTTATCTTTTTTATTTGAAAGGACAGAGACATATTTTCTCACAGGTCAAAACTATTATTGCAAGTTGTTTCAAGAACTTGCAGTGTAATGAAAAACACATGTGCAGGGTTAGGGCACTCCAGCTCAATTAGACCTATATACAGCAAGGCTGTTTCAGTTGCCTTGGTCTGACAGCATCTTACACAGAAAAAATCTTAGTGCATGATAAACAACTAACTCTGGAGTTCTTCCTGAGTTACAGCTGTTTCCTGTAAAAAACAATATGGTCGCTGGAGGAGAGTTGTTCATAACACAGTCATAGATGGAAATTCTTTGTTCCACAGCTAAACCGGTCCACTTTCAGCATAAACAATTTTAACACCATCACATACTTAACACATCTATGGGACTATAATCATAAAACATGTCAGCTCAGCAAACCAGACTCCTGCTACCTGTATTAAGAAGATCTGAAAACTTGTACAGTTCAAAAGTTACATCTGGTGAAATTTGAAAGCTAAAAACATTCACATTTTCCCCACAGGCAAATACATGATTATATCTGTTTGGGATGCGTTTTGCTTCTCAAACAGCTAACCCCCACTGAGAAAAGGAAAATAGATTGTTTAGTTTCTGTACAAAACCTATATTTTCTTTTGCTTTTGGTCTGCACCTTAGTGCGTGTGTGTGTGTGTGTGAATCTGCATGCCATTTTTTTTCCAACGTATTTTTTCCATCAAGAGGGACTAAGCATCGCATAGCCAGACTGCTGAACTCCCACAGTGTCACTGAATCCAGATGCCAGTATGCATCCCTTTCTAAGAGACACTAATAATAGAACCAAAGGAAGGAGTTGGCATGTGTGTCCATGTTTTTGTGTGTCCATGTATTATAGTATACTGATGTAATCGTGGGCTCAAGCCCAATTAGCCTCGAGGGTAACGGTATAATAATCCCTACCCCTGGGCATAATGGCCTATTAAAGCAACAGTGGCCAGAATAAATGAGGGTGACTGAAAAGAGGGAAAGATTGGAAGGAGAGGGAAGAAACAAGATGGGGAGGGGAAAGCAGAAGGAGGATTGACATGAATGTAATGAAAGAGGGTTTTGAGCAGAGCCATGATTTGTAAAATTTAGAATGATCAACTTAATTTTTCTTATTTCCTATTTCCTTAACTGAACCAATTTCTATCTGACTTGAAAAATCCCAGAAACCAAAGCAGCCCATCCAAGTTAAGTACCAATAAATGTTTTCCGGTTCAAATTTTCAATTTATTTATTTATTTTTTATATTATGTTCATGGAAGTAGAAAACTATTCCTCCAATGTTGATGCATCGGTTAAAGTATTTTTTCTTATTGCCTGTACTTTATAAGTAATGAAAACAAACAGCAGTGTATTTAAGGGTTGCTTAAATTAAAATTGTAATGAACTAAACAGTTAGTTTTACATTCTGAAAAAAATGACTAAATGGGACTAAGCAGTCTCTTTAATTCAGCCTTAATCAAGCATTAATAACGTGCATGGAATTTTACTGAAAATTACCTAATTCCTCCACAGTAAAAGCAGCAATATTAGTGATAATTAAAGACTAAAAATATTCAATATAGAATAAATTACAGCAACACTCATCTTGACTTGCAAGTAAATGCCTTGTCATGGCATAGATATAAGATTAATTTGCCTTCATGTAATTTTATGACTTTTGGTGATTGTCATGATGAGCAAACATTAACAGCACTCTAATTTAGTCTATAATTTAGTGCCTTGTTGGGTTGTTGGAGGAAATGCAGTACTAAACAAAGGAACTTTACATATGAGCTGAGATGTTTTTTGTATATGAAAATACAGAAAGAAAGAACTCACCTGATGACAGGTCTACCCGGTGGTTTTTATCTGCCTTTGTCACATTGATATTAACAATAATTTTGCCGTCCTCAAGGGAGACCTCCAGCGTGCCATCGTCAAGATTACTGAAGAGAAGGAGGCCGTTAGGGTTCCACGTACGAAACTGGAAGCCCACAGACACTGTGTTATGATTGGCTCGACCTGGCAGCTGCAGGAAGCTGGTGGCATTGAAAAAAACCGGGAAGGTGTGGGTCTCGACACAAGAGAAAGTAAGGTTCCGCTGTACAGATTCAGAAAAAGAGAGAGAGGAAAAAAAAACAAGAAAGACATCAGGATGGTGATAGGTCTTCACTCCACTCGCTGGTATGTGGCTGTTTGTTTGTATTGTTCTTTTCTTTAATATTTATAATGCTGCAGTCCAAATTTGCAGTTCACCAGGCTCTTATTGCCAGGTGAATGGAAGAGATCGTCCTTCTCTTCTCCAGTGAATTATAGCGTTTATTGGAATCACGTGGCTTTCTGCAGCGGTGAAGGAAAGACAGTTGACGGGGGATAAATTCCAGACTTTATGCGTAATTTCTATATTTAAAGACAAGTGAAATCCTCCTTGATATTGGGAAGGAAAAAAACAAACAAAAAACCCCAAATCAAAACAAAAGAACAACTTTAAAACTGAAGTATAAAAACATATTTCGGATGGTTAACTTGAGCCTAACAGACTTGGTTGCACTCACTTTCAATCTCACCCTGGTAAGGAAAAAAATCATTCAAGGAAGATAGGTGGGAATGTGGGTGCAATCAATACATCCAATCTTACTGGGAAGTCCTACTGGGAATCTTCTTCACTCACAGAAATGGAAACAGGATAATAATAAAAAGGTATTTTATATATTTAATCATATTCACTTCTAAATCAGGTTACTCTAAATCCTTCTTTGATGACTCTTACATTTCTGCCTACTGAAAAAAGAAAAAGACAAAAAAAACAAAAAACAAATGTATTTATATACATGTCTGCTGTCTGTTGTGGATGAGTGGGTGTACACTAAAAATAAAAATAAAAATAAAAAAAGGGCGAGGCATGAAGGAAACCACCTGTGAGCTTGAGCACTTTTCTCACACTTCTGCATACTGTTCACTTTCTAAACGTTATGTTCAGCATCCCTGTTTTTATTAAGAAAACTGGCATTTGCAAATACATGATAGCTAATGAAATAAAATAAACCAAGGTTTTTATGGGTTTTTTTGTGAAGTGTGGGCATACGATGGGTCATACACTTTTGTGATGCACACGATCAAATGTATCAGTTTTGCAACTGTACAAAAAAACAGGATCTCCTACCACAAACTTTAAAAAATTAATCAGGGTATCACAAATGGAAGTGGCTGCTGGCAACAAAGTATCTGTTTAGCTCCTCAACATACTGCAGCAACGCAGATGCGGCATGACATCGTTCAGATTACGAGTTATACGATTGATTGTCTGATAAGACTGAAGCCGTTTCAGCTTCATGAAGGGGAGGAGACAGAAACTCGGGGTACGTGGAAGCGAACCTGCTCTCGATCAGATTTAGTTCATAGAGTCAGTTACCATGGTAACAGACTCCAAGTATGAATTAACTGGGTTTCTGAAACAGTTTTACCTGAATTCATGCAGGGGGAGTTCGGTTATTTCACTTTGTGAAACGGAAAACAGAGTTTCCCTGAGTTCACATTCAACATGTTCTTGGAACAAAGCTCACTTTCTGAAATGGACCCCTGGTCTTCACCCATATGGACCATCAATGGCACCGTGTTAAATGAAGACTACAAGTAACATAACACTTTAAGTCAATCGGCTATGAATCAATTGATATAAACATAAAATATAAGAATATATATGTTTTTTTTGATTTTTTTTTAAGTTGTAAATGCACATGTAAATATTTAAAATAGAAATAGAAAGAACAATAAACAGCACATCGGAGTACTGATGATTTTGACCTTTTTTAAAGAAAAGAAAATCACATAAATGCAAAATCAGATGGACTGCATGGCACCTTCTGACCTTATTTATTACACAGGTGCTTTTAATCTACATTAAATTTTCATTGAATTCACCTGCTGAAATTAATTTGACTTGCTCCCCCACTCGAAAGTCAAAAGAAAAGACCACCACTGAATATTCTTCTACATAATACCAAATTATATCTTCAAGGCTCAAACTGCCTTTTATAGACTTGAAAAGAACCATAGGTGTGTCCTGGAAGAAAACAAACATGATTGTGTAATTTAAGAATTAATACCAGTGAGCTTCTTCAACCATCGACTCTTAATCAAATCACCAGCAAACACACAATATTGAGCTGCCTCACGAGCGAGATGATTCCTGATTGCGTCTGCGTGTTTGACTTTTGAAAATCTGAGAGTGGATCTGTTTTGATTGGAATCGAATGCCCATGTGAGTCAAAGCCAATAAGAGCTGCAGCTTTAATGAACTTGATTAGTGCCACAACTCATTTGTTCAGTCAGGATAAACGAAGAAGAGAGAAAGAGTCTGTAGTGGTAAATGCATGTGTTTGGGGGGTGGGGGTGGGGCTCAGTTTAAACTGAAGATGAGGTGATTTCCAGAAAACAAAGGGAAGGTAAAACATGTATTTTGTGCCCAATGCTTGAGATTAAAGGAAAGGATAGATGAGAAATAAAGGGGCAAGAATCACCATGTGTGGAACAATAACTATGATCTTAATTAGCTTGTTAGGACTTTGGCTTGTACACTGTCATGTTTAGAAAATGCAAGATGATGTAAATCTCTAAGCCTAATAAATGATCTGACTATTCAAATCCTTTCCAGGCAGTCAGCAGACACACCATAAATAACCACCTGGTCCTTGGAGATGCTTATGTAGCGAGTAAAAGAAGATATCTGGAGTATAGGAATGTTTTTTTTGTTTGTTTGTTTTGTTTTCTGTTTCCAGGTATAGTTTTGTCCTTTGTGTCTTATGTAATCGAGAAATGGTAGTTAACAGAAATATTGGTTGTAAAGTTGATATAAAGAGACAAATAAACAAATCACAGAGCACTGTGTGACTGTTGACTATACAAATTAAAATCCTTGTTTGACATTTAATAAGTTAAAAATGACTATTTGGCCACAATGATACAAAAACTTGAAAAAGATGGTTCAGAATATCTTAGAAAGAATGGATTCAAATGGTAAACATCAAGCCATATGTAAAAGAATTAACGATGACAAATGTAAATGTGTACATACTGTAAGTAAAATAATTAGATATGAAGATTTAAAGATATACTTCATAGTGTGTAATACTTGTGAAGGCAGCTTCTGGCCGTGGAGGGAACAAACATTATTGCTTTTTATTATTATTATTATTTCTAAACAAAGTAAAACAAAAAAACTGAAAATAACAATCACATTTTGTTTTTGTTCAACATTTCTTTGTTTGGATGAATTAACATGTCATTCACAATAAAATAAATTATACTGATCAGGAGTTCTGTTTTTTTCATAAACTGTAAAAAAAAAAAAGTTTAAGAGGTGCTTTTAAAAAGCAAAAGTGCTGAAGTAAAATGTTAGTAGTATACTTCAAAGAGTGGTGGATATAATAAAAAGCAAGGAATATATTTGAAATATTTCTTTTGCCTTCATTGGACGATCTGTTCTGCAGTCATTGCATTGGAGCTGCTTCTTTGTAGGTTACAGTGAAATGTCAGCCGCACTAACAACAGGGTGTATACTGAGCACAAAGACAGCAAGTAAACACATGGAGAGGTCACCGACAGGTCAGTTGTGTCTCATTAATTATGAATCTGTTAAACGGTTTCGGTGCCATGACTAATTTGCCCCCTCCCACATTTAGGTCAAGTTAATGTGACAAAGAGCATGTTAAGTATTCAGCTGTCTTTGTGCTTACTTTAGACTGTCAGGTTCTACAACAGTCGTTGTGTGTATACATTGTTTATTTATGTGCGCATGCATGAGTGTGGATGCATGTCTCTCTCACAAAGCTGGAGGTGTCGAGCTTCTTTCGGCGGGCTAGGTCTGTAATGTTGTCTCCA
This sequence comes from Arrhamphus sclerolepis, assembly GCA_037176975.1. Classification (NCBI taxonomy): domain Eukaryota; kingdom Metazoa; phylum Chordata; class Actinopteri; order Beloniformes; family Hemiramphidae; genus Arrhamphus; species Arrhamphus sclerolepis. The sequence continues at coordinate 32,719 of JBAMYA010109775.1, forward strand.
TTGTAGTTGATGCTCTCCATGCAGCCTTTGAAGTTTTTCCTCCCACCGCCTACTGGCTTCCCACTGTAAGGCATCCCCCCAAAACTCAACTAGGGAGAGAGAGAGAGAGAGAGAGAGAGAGAAAAGACAATATCAACAAATTGAGAATTATTGTACATCCAATTAGTCATTCATTTATTTAACATTCATTTACATTCTATTAGTTACTTCTGTTAATTATGTTAATACATAATTAGATTTACTGAGTAAAATAATGAATGCTACATAAGCTAAACTTTAATTTCAGCAGGCTTGCTTCAATTTTGATATAACTTTTCTGTAAAATAATGTTCCTCGTAACTTTTAGACCCGGTGCTATCACAGTTGTGTGTGGAACAAACCCTGTTTTGGTGTTAAAATGACAGCTACACAAAGACATTTTTTTTAACAGGTGTAACAATGACTAAACAATAAATAAAAGAGAAGTCATGCTAGTTGCTAGCCATGCTCAAGACAGACTGATGATAGCCAGAAGGTTCCCTTATCATCACATGATGCATTTAGTTTGTTAAAAGCTCTTACAAGTAAGGTGAAAAGTAGTAAATGACCCAAAAGCTTGGGATGATACTGGACAATTGCTAAAATGGTAAAAAAAATATGGTAGAAAAATCCCTTGTGACCACACAGCCAGATGAGAATGCTTTCCAGGTTGAAAATGTGCATATTTTGTATTTCTGGCAACAAACACAAAACTCCAGGGAACTGACCACAGGATGCAGGCCCTTTTCTGGGTCAAGTATTTATAGAATGAAGAAATCAAATTGTTTGAAAGATAGAAAACACAAGCAACTCATAAACTAGAGCACATGCTTGTCAACTACAATGTTAGCGCTGCAGTTAACGGTGGGGATGAAACACTGGAATTCAGTTTTGTTCGAGGTTCATTTGATGATATTTCATCATTCAGCAAGGCATTTCTAAACATATGTCTAAAACAGCCAATGCTTTTCAAAATGAGGAGGTAGAGTATGTTTGGCTGAGTCAAACAACTGATCTGATTCTGAAATGTATTCCACTTGCAGACTATCAGAGAGCCTCCCAGATGTCTGCAGTAAAGTTGCATGGTCAGCCTTGGACCAGCAAAAATAAAGAGAATCATGACCTTTTTATCTGTAAGAAAATGTCTTCAGTCTATCACGTAGCTCTATTTTAACATTCCAAACTTTGCTTGACTTGCTAGTTTACCTGTTTGTCAAGCACTTGCTGTTTTTCATCACTGCTGAAATAAAGCTTAAACATGTTTTATGGCCTTGTATAACAACAGAAAGGGAAGACAAATGTGAAAGATCAAAACTACACACTCGGTGTATAAAATTTCCTGTTGCGTTGGTACCATTGAGTTTATGACAAATACTGTACACCAAGTGTGATATGTGTGAGTCCGCTGATGAACTTAAACACAAATACAAAGCTTACAGTATGCGCAACAGAAGTTGTGTGGGAAAGCATGGAATTAAGTAGACAATCATTTGGGGAAAACACTTGTGATGGTTGAAGCGCAGAGCTGAGAACAGATGGATTAAAGAAAAGGTACTAAACAGCTGATGGAAAATGCCAAAACAGATGGGACAGATGAAAATGTAAACTCCATCTAATTTTTCTTCACAGTTATGTGTTGATTTTGTTTTCTCTTTAGATACAGCTCTCATCCCTGAAGAAAGCAAAGATGATGGAGGGCGGCGTGCAACTGCCAGTCGATGTGTCTGTTTCTCCGTCTGTCTGTCCGTGTGCATGTGTGTTGACGTCTACGCTGCGTCTGCATCTTTGGTAACGCTCCAGTAGACTTGGTAATTACTGCCAAGGGTAAGACTCAGTTGCACCCGGATATTTAGTCTACAGGCTCAAATGGAAGCTGAAAGACGCACGGACGCACGCAGACAGATACAAGGACACAAACACACGTGCACACGATGGAGTGTGTGGACCAAATGCAGTACAGTGATGCACTTTGACTAAAAGCTCACCACAGTTTTGTAGTCTGGGAAGAGACTGGCAATTCCATTACCAGAATTCCATTACCACACACACACACACACACACACACATATAAAAGTTCCTGGTACAGAACACCCAGCTGTATAGATTTCCCTGAAGATCCTTTAATTCAAACGCTTCACTTTTAATTGGACTGTGCTTTGTCCTGCCCCATTTCTCAGCATCCTACTTAACACCGGAATAGATCGGCCATTTCAGCAATATTCTGTAAAGGGCACGCAGCTACACACAAGCATATCAATACAAACACATAGCAAACAAACATACACTTACTCTTTGCCACATACAGACCCACGGTGCACATGGATGCACACTCTCATATCCGTATCCATTCCACAATCAATTTCCTCTTTTCAGTATCATTAGTTGAACTCTTTGCATTCCATTACTGGCTGACGTTAATTATGTGAGTTTTATAGATTAGCACCACAGCACCCTGAGAAACCAATATTCAATTTCCTCTGTGGTGGCATTGTACAGCAGTGACCACCAGTGATGAGATGTTTAAATGCAGTTACAAATCAGTGAAAAGCGAGGACAAGTGGTCAGAATTGAACAGGAACATTGAAGATAACAAAAATCAGCATCAGAGCGGATACCAAGAGTAAACAGAGAAAGTCTGTCACATATTTGAAATGATCGAGGCACCTTGCTTCGACTTCCAGTTTTCTTTTTTTTTGAGGGTTCAGATTATTTCTGAAAACTGCTCACATTAGCAATTATAATACAGTGCTCTGAATATAGGCACAGCCAAAGGCTCAAAAACTGGATTTCTGACTGAGTTTTAGCCTGAAGCTCAACTCCATTGTCATTTTTCAAAACACAAATAAAAAGCATTGCAAATATCAGTGAAGCAAAGCCTGCAAGCCATTTCAAGCAAGCAACTAGAATCCGATCTTTGCAACATGAATACAAAACAGCTTTTTTTTTTTTTTTTTTCCAAAAAAAGGAGGACTTATGATGTATGTGCCGGATACTCGTACATCTAACCCCCAAACCACCCAACATGAGGACGGGGTAGAGTTGAACTGTTTGTCTGTTTTTAGAAAACAGTGCATTGCATCCCTGTTTTGCATGCTATATAGCCTGCACGATATGATTATTGATATGAAATTTGTACATTTAAAAGAAGCCAAAACTGTTCTTCTACTTTTCTTTACACAGTGACCAATCGTGCATTACAGGCAGTTGCTCTTGACTGACAATAAGTCACATGCCACATGGAAATCGGTGCTCTATGAACAATTCAGCTGATATTTTAGATATTTATGAACAGGCAGTGTTTTTACTTTACTGTCCCATAATCACATAACAAAGTCAGGGATGTGGAGAATAAAATATTTAAATATAAAACAAACATGCCTTCACAGCCGCATACATATTTACTTATCACCTGCTCAGCGCTACCATTTGCATATATTTGCATTGTACTGCTGAATTCATTCTTCCTTCACCAGGGAGGATTATGGTTGTAGTATACGAAACCTGCGGTGCTCAATATGTTTCATTCCTCACCTCGTAGTCCAGATCAAGATGGTCAAACTCTCCGTTGGTCCTGAAGTGCTGAGTGTGTCTGTCTAAGGTGAAGTTGACATTGCGCCGGTAGCGTTCAATCACCACCGAGTGCCAGTGATTATCATCCAAGAGGCTGCCAGTGGTCACAGAGGTGTGGCCCATTATAGAGCCATACTGGTTACTTCCTGAAATGCACATGTGAAAGGACAGGTTACAAGATAAAGAAACAAGCAGTTCATTTGTTAGTTATTTCCAGTTTATCAGAATATTGTTGTGAAATATCAGGGTTCCAGCTCTTTCCCTAAAAATATTTTCCAGGACTTTTCCAGGACATTTTCAGCCGCTACAGAGACCAGTTATCACGTCATCCACTAACACATCCCCTGCCCTCCTCATTCTTTGGAAGTGGTCTTTTCCACAGTTGTAACTTGCATTTAACCAGATTGTTCTGAGGCTATAATTTATCTATGAAAAATAATACTCGTGGACTAATAGTAGCGACACTTTTCAACTTACAGTCGCTAGTTTTGTCTGTAGACGGTAAGTCCTTAATATGGTCTGAAAAGTCTCTGAATCGAGTGAGAAAGTCAACTGGAAGCACTGGGTTGCAGAAAATGCTAATTTGAGTGGCTGATAGCATCACATGGGGTGCTGTGCCTTAATGTGGGGATAAATAGTTTCCCAGGATAACTTAACCATTTCCAGGACATTTGATCTTTTCTGTCATTTTCCATATGTTTTCCAGGACTGGAAAATTGGTCAATCATTTCCAAGGTTTTCCGGGACGAGTGGGAACTATGAATATTAGTTCTCAGAAAGTGATAACCTGACCATGCACGCATGTACATATTCTCCAGCAGGGCAACCAGAATTTACTTTATAGTTTCTCACAAGTACAAAATAAATACAATTTGCTGATTTCTTTAAGGTCAGATGGTGCATTTGCTTAACATATTTGCAAATCATTGTCCTCTTTACATAAAATACAGCAAAATTATAAACTCTCTCAATGTTGAGTTAGTCAAGTGCTTCTCTTACAGCTCAGAGTGGTGCCTTTTTGTCAGTTACCTGGAACAGTGACAAAACCTACATGAGGTTACAGAAGTTCTCCTAGCGAGATTTATTTTATTTTTCACATGCCCTTTTACATAACCTTACAAGGCAATATTACCCTAAAGGATGAAGTCTGAATTTTAACAACAAAGGTTTATGATTGTTAAACCTGAAATGATGGCATTGCACATTCACTGATACCTCAAGACGATGCTAACTCAGGTTTATTTCATTTCATTTCAAGGTCAGTTGTGTCTTACTTTGAGTCGTTTTTACAAATGTATATCCTTAAATGCCTTAAATGAATTGGCTTATGAATAAGAATTAATTGGATTCTGCATGATTTGCTGTGAAATTGACTGAACTGGAAGACAATTTGTATGCAGACTTAGAATACTTTTGTTGAAGGTGCCCTGGGATGACTTTGTTTTGAACTGGCGCAATATAAATGAAAAGTGAATTCTACTGAAGAAAGACAAACATGTCATCATCTTAGAAATTCCAAGAGTCCCTCGTCTAGAATACTGTTCCAGGAGAATTAGTAATAACACACCTGGTGCTTTGCATCGCTTTGTCCATGTACATTCATATAGGGACTCGTATTTGTTACTCACCCAGGTTAATCTGCAGCAGCAACTTGGCCTTGTGAAGCTCCAGAGTGATGTAGTCTCCCTGCTGGCCCTCCCCGTGCAGGATCACACCCTCACTCTCTGATGTCTTAAACCTCAGTGCAATCACATCCTTAATGATCTTCATCTTCTTCACCTGCACAAATGTTAATGGACATCAACAAAATTCAACCTAAAGTAGCTCATTATCAAGTAAAAAAGGAGAGAAAGGGCTCCGTATATCCCATATTCCCCATCCTTTTAGAGAATACTGCTTTAAATATAGATATAAATACATACATTTCTCAACCTTTTTTATTTTACTTTTCTTTTTAAGTTCTTTTTCGGCATCATGTGGTAGAATGTTTGGGTGTTTCACTTTATTTGCCAAGGTTAAAACAAGCAAGCAAGCAAGCAAGCAAACAAACAAACAAAAAAAATACACTGTAGTAGTACAACTTCTGTACTAGTACAACTGATAGCAGTATATCCTCACCTTAAAACGATATGAAATTACACCCTGTCCATCAAAGTTGATTACATCCGCCCCTACAAGAGACCAAAAGCAGGCATGATTAAACGTGATTTCAGATTTTAATTGCAATATGTGCACGGTATCCTTTCAACACGGGAAAAGGAAAAGTGAATTTTGAAATGTATTATCACAGATCTAACACACAATTACTAAGATCCAGAGTATCGTATGTAGCAGCATGAATAAGTTTCCATTAAAATAAGAAGGAAAGACTGTTATAGCCACAAAGGAAAGAGTATTCGTATGGTTTGGTACTGCTGAAATGCACCACTCCACGACATGACAGAGGGCGAGGAGAGTGACCTGTGGTGTATTTGGACATATATGACTTGTTTTCATGCAGCTCTTTCTCTCTCTTACACACAGGCAGCCGCAGAAATGGCAGGCTGCTGTAACCACAGCTACGCTAGTTATATTATATATTTGTATTTAAGATTTTCTGCTGAACTCTTTTTTTCTTTGTACAATTCATTTCTAGTCTCTGAGGTTTGAACCGTTTCTTTTGGCTGGTTTGGATGGTGTTGAGCTTCAGTAATTCATACTCTTTCTAATATTTATGATGAGTAACAATGGAAAAAGACAAACAATGCCCAGAATAACACATGATTTGGATCTCTCTTTTTTTTTGGAGCTTAATGTATGTTCAGAGTAGTACAGCCTTGCTAGCAGAAGAGAGAAGATCAAGGAGAGAAAAAAACAGAGATGAAGAAATTTAATTGATTTTTTTTCCTTCAATCGCCATGGGGATTGTGAGATTACTAGGTAAAATATGCCCTTTGTGTGACCTTTACTTGTATAATGGATGAACATGTTCCGAAAGGATGGAGACAATGGGAAGATCAGGAATGCAGTATTGTTTTTCTTTCTTTTTTTTTTTTTGAATAGATGTGACAGCAGGAGCATGTCCTGGACTCTAAAGTTTCTCGACACCAGTGTGGAACAACGGGGCCAGACAAGCATTCAAACAGACAGACGCGGAGTAGAAGAGGTGGACGAGAGCCTGTTGTGCTTGTTGTTAGTGGATGGTGCAGCTGTAAGGGGCGCCTCTGAACAGATAAAGCTTTTTTTGTATAAAAGTATGAAAAACACAGCTGTGAATGCTCCAACTGTTAAAAGCTGAAGAAAATTAAGATGCCTCTGCCTGTTCATGTTAGCTTGAAAGGAAGGAAGGAAAATTGAATCCAACAGTTTGATTGTTAACTTAATGAACCACCTGTGATTTTTAAGTATTGTAATACTAAATCTAATACCTCGGGAATTTGCCAAAGACTCTAAATATTACTGCTGCACAAGTTGCAGAGCTCAGAGGTGAGACACTGGAGATTTTCAGATCTTCAGAGGAAAAATAAAGTGTAGTTCTTGAGGCACATCCTCAATCTTTCTATCATCAACCACCAGCACTTCAAGTGGTTACTGAAGACAGCATGTGTGTGTCTGCGCGGTGTGATGGGCGAGAGAAGGTAGAGATGGGTTCAGTGAGGATAACACAGCTTGCGAAAGATCAGTTCATCACATATACAGACACACTCATGCGCAGCCATGCTGTTTCTCTATCTAGGGCACTTTCTTGCTTTCTCATTTATATAAAACAAACAAACAAACAAGCAAAAAAAAAAACGAGCTGTTCCTAGCATGCCTATCATGATGAACATCTCGCATCAAAAGAAAATTGTCTTCTCGTGTTTTTGGGTGTTTTACCTCACTCTCATATTCTCCCTTTTCTCTTTTCTCAGATTCCTCATCCTGCATGCTATATTTTTGTTTTTCTGTTTGGTTTACTCTCATTTTCAAAAATGTTCATACTAACTCTGTTTTATAACACAGGCACAACTTTAGACTAAATGTCTTTCTAAAATTATTTTAGCTAAACTGGAGACATCTTTTGTATTTAAGAGCATCATGACCAAAATGGCTATTTTACTTTGTTGTGAGCTGATGTGAATTTCAAGTATGATGTTTTGAGCATTATTCTATATTATTTTGTTTTATTTTATCTTTTTAGCATGAACTTTATCATAAGATTGTAAGATTAAAAGATGCCCATGATTAAATAAGAGGAATATAGAACATAAAACAAAAAAAAAGGAAAAAAAAAACCAACAATATTCTTGTATTGCAGGTACGCTATAATACATGAGTTTCATCTAATTTTAAGGGAATTTCTTTCAGCTAAATTGATAAACAGTGAAATTTTCAGCTCGATTAGGTTCATTTTGTCTACTTTTGTTGAACTGTAAAAATATTTTTCTTTTGATCAGACAAATAGGTCGCTTGATGATGTATTTGTCTGATCAAAAGAAAAATATTTTTACAGTGAAATTTTCTTCTTGGTCCTAAGAAGTTTTTAGTTGCATCGCTGCACTTTTATTCAATATTTCAGTATTTTTTTTCCCACTGCACTTCTGAAAGCCACTGGTTCACTTTCAAAGCCGTGAATGTGTCTGGTTCCAATCCTGCACTAGAAATAGACACCATCCACAAACAAAATCTACATAAGCACATTTCTTGGACTTGGCAGGTGATGATAGTGATACATCATCCTGACAACAGATTTCGTCTGTCGGCATAAGTAGGCCACAGGTTGAAGTCAGCTGTGATGTGCTTGTTTCTTCTAAAATTCTACATGCTTGGGAATAACTGAGCTTGGATGAAAATTCAATTTGTGCTCCATGTTTTTGTGTGACTTTCCTTTACATCACATAGTGGCTCTAATATTTCCCATCTCAGCTATGAAATAATTGATTTTCTGTTGATTTTTACGTTAATCAAAATGGAAATGAGCATGTCATTTCCACAGCATGGTGGATCATGACTCCTTTATAGCCTGTAGCTTTGGCACAGACGTGTACACAGATGCACGATGCATTCCTTCTTATTGCACATTCTTACATGAGTCATAGCATGGCATTACATTTAATCATCATACATTTTGAAAACCCAGAATAATCATCGACAACATATTTGGTGATTATGCTGGGAACATAACATCCATCTTTATCTGCCTACTCCTCCCACTATCTCTTCTTTGTCCTCTCCTCTTTTATGCTGTTTTCTCATAGCCCAAGCACTATACGTCCCCTCTCGTTCATCTTTTGTTTGAGAGGCAGAAAAAACAAACAAACAAATAAATAAATAAAAACAACATATACACAAGGCTGATTCCAAGAAATAAGAAGTCCAGGAGTGAAGGATGGGTAGAGGAACAGACAAATGTATGAGTTCTCATTTTCTGACTGAATGCTGAAGAAAGGAGCAGTGACAAGGTAATCACGAGGAAGTACTGCAGGCTTCAAAGAACAGCAGACAGACACCTCTGAAATATGATGCATCTGACCAGGAGACTGTGTGTGAGAGTAGGCGTGTGCTTCTCTTTTTGTGCGATCACTGATGTCTGAGTTGTAAGCATGACGACCTGATTGTGTATTTATAAATCTGTCATCCAACTGATGTCAAAGTGCGGTGGACGGTGTTTGCTTAGCCAGTGATCTTATTGTTTATCTTTTAGTAGTCCAGATGCATTTGAATAAAACTATTTTACAGACAAATTACATAACATGAGTTAAGCAATAAATCTTTTTTTTGCTCTACTGATAAATTTGCACTGCTGTCTTTTTTGTCTTTTTTCTTTTTTTTTTTCCACTGCTTTGGAGCATGTAGGATTGACTTTGGAGAGATTCTGTGTTGCAGTGCATCTCTTTATTATGCATTATATATCTGGCAGAGACCTGTCCAGGCAGCACCCCACCTCTCACCCAATGACAGCTGAGATAGATTCCAGCCCGCACATGACCCTGAACAGAATAAAGCAGGTATATATTTAAAAAAAAAATGGATGGATGGATTGATAGCTCGCTGATGGCGAACATTTGATGGAGAGATTTATCTTCCCCACTTTACAATAAAATAGGTCACTTTGGAAATCACATTTTCTTGCTTTTTTTCTTGTCAAGTGTAATTGAGCATGAAATCATTTAAGGTTATAAAACCTTTGATGCATCATGCAATTAAGTATTGTCATAGTTATAGATATTTAATGCATAAGTAGACTGTAGGCATACACATTCAAATAGAGATTAATAGACCCACTTCAGAAAATTTCATCATTCATAATGTCCGCAACACTATTTGAAGACATCATGCAGTGAAGAGTGAATGAGTCATTCTTTCTAACCTTTCCTGCGGTAGAAATTAAACTGGTAACTACTTCAGAAAGTACTTTGTATATACACAGCACACTTTCTGTGCAGTAGATCTCTCACTCCTGTCAGATTTTCCTTAAGACTCACAGAAGTGCTGACAGCCAGCTCAGTGTTGTGTGAATTCTTGATTTTTATTTCTTTTGCAAAATGTAAGGATGATATCTTATTGAGAGGCACATGAATTATGAAATGATCTGTGCCTGTAAAATACTTTTCCACAACATTAAATTAATGAATAATAAAGCAACTGTGTTGCAGAAAAACAAAGCAGAGAAGATTTCAAATTTTCAGATGTGTACATGTTTTAATGTTGAAGTTGGGTAAATCGAATGCAGTAAATGTAATACATATTTTGGAAAATTAGATATTTCATAAAAAAATAAAGATATTTCCTAAACAAATGTACTGTGCACATGGAAGTCACAGAGAAAGATGCTGTTGAAGAATACATAGTTGTGTAAAAATAGGACAAGGTTAATGGTTATCATTTATGCACCACCACAATGGATTTGAAATAAAACAAATATTTTCAGGTGCTGAAAAGTACTTGGTCAAAGAGATATATTTGTCAATATAAACATAAATTTTAATCTGGAGCCCATGTACATGACAAGATTGTGGGGTTCCTCCCTGAAGATGTTTCATCAGACCTTCAGTGCAGCCACCCTCAGTTGCTGCTTGTTTGTGAGCCTTTCTGGCTTCAGTTTTGTCTTCAGCTAATCATGAAGGAATACTTCTTAATCCATCTAATACGTCTTCCACAGAGGGAGTTGAGCGTGTGGACTCTGAGGTGTGCCCACTCGTTACTGCGGATGAAGTTGCTGAAGTACTTAAAAAGCTCCATGGAGAAATGGCTGGACGAGGTGTGTCCTGAGTTCCTGAAAGCTCTGAGCTGTCTTAGTTGACAGGTCTCTGCAACATCACATCTTCTGGATCTTTTGAGGCTCATCACTTTTGTTTTTTTCTTTTCAAGAATATGCCAGGGGAACCAGATAATTCACCTGCACAAGCAGGTGTATAGAGTATGCAGTCTTCGTACAGTCAGCCCAATCTAGTCAGTGACCTTATGTGTATGTCTTTATATATGTATGTATATATACATAAACAAACCAAAACAAGAATCTAGAATGTGCCAAACTATAAATTTCACCGCAACTTGGGTTTTTCCTATCTCTCTTAATGATTTATGTTGTTTTTTGGCAGCCTAATGATGGCTCCCTCCACTTGCACTGGTTTCTCCTTAGACTTCATGTTGGTAGCGCCAGTAAAACAGCTGCCAGATGCTCACTCAATACCTGATATTAACTCCAGACCTTATATCTGCTTCATTTGTCTTGAAATAACGAGGGAATGAACTGCATCCGGCCTCTTAACCTCTTTTCAGTCTGTTGTCCAAATACTTTTGAGACTATGGAAATGGAGGTGCTTTGTCGAAAACGGCTGTAAATGATAAAAATCAAATTTAAAAAAAAAAATCATATCTAAATGATAAATGCCATATTTTTTTGTGAAGCCTCTTAAACTAAACATGAGCCTCCGCACTTTGATCATATCTTTAACACTTCATTTCAGATCCTTTGTGATGGTGCATACAGGCAAGATAAATACTGTTATCGCCATAATACTTAAATGCTCAATTACATTTGAAATACATTAAAGTGCAGCATGAAAACTAGTACACAAACATGGAGCCTGCCACTTGTTTTGTGGACAATATCAGAAGTCTTATTTTAAAAGTGGCTCTTGTAATTTTAAAAGTATGCACGTGTGGGTGACTTAAAGAATTTGATGGCATGTTTTTTTATCCATTGAGATGTGCGCCTGTGAATTCACACAACTGCATCTTTGTGCGATTCTTTGTAATTGCAATTTGTAGCGTGTTTTTTTATCTTTATTATGAGTGACATGCTTCTTTTAACATAGGCAGAAAATGAAACAAGGGAAATATAATAAAAGAGGATGAGGACTGAATGGAATACAATATATGTTTTTGTATACACGGGCACAAAGAGAAACACACTCGTGCACAAATATGCACGCACGTTGTAATCGCATCTTCAGAATGAAAGATGTGTGTGTATGTGTGTCACTTATAGCAGCAATTTATGCAGAGCCTTAATTGAAATTGTTATCAAAATCAATTTGGCAGCCTTTAATAGGATGAGAGCAAAGAGGTTGCAGGAGAGTCAGTTCCCTAGATGACGCATTTGTTAGAAAGCAAGAGGCAGTTGTGAACGTGTATCTTTTCTTCATATGTCACACAGTCTGAAACCGTGCCCTGCAAACTTCAACAAAGAGTTTCTTCTTTTCTTTTTCTTGATATGTTTGTGTTTAGACAATAGCAATGCCTGCGTCTTTGAAACTTCTGGAATATACATCTGTATTTCCTTTCCCCACTTCTCCATCTGTTTTCTCCTAAACTGATGTGGCTGCAACTCTCTTAACAGGCGAGTAAAAAAGAGCATCTTCGTCTCTTCGTCACCAGATGTGTGTACAATATGTGTGAATGTGATATGTTACACTTGAAGATATGTGCGAACACAACTTAATTGGCAGAGTGTGTTTTTTTTGTTTGTTTTTTTACTCACAGTAGGAGCATCCATAGACTTCAATGCGTAGACCAATCCTTCCCTCCTCGCTCCAAGCCAGTGGGACGAGTCGAAGGAAGCGAGCAACAATTCCCTGCTGCAGCTCATGGCGAACTGCACTTTCTGAGTTGGAGTTTCCAGAGAAGGCCTGTGAACACAAACAGTCATACATGCATGCCCACACACACACACACACACACACACACACACACACACACACACACGCACACATACACAAATTTGAAGCTGAGTATTTGTTCCTCTCTTGAGTTTCTGTCCTAAAGATACAATCAAAAAAGATCACTAGTATGATTATTATGTGGGGATCTGACATGGGGAAAATCATGCCCACTCTGCAGACCAGGCTCTGGGCCAGTGGGGGATGGGCCTGGTCCTTGGGCCTTTTTCAGAGTTCTAAGTCTTTTCAGGTTTCATTTCAAAATTTCTAAGTTTACAAAACTGTTTCAAAAACAATAGGACACAAAGTCAGACAAGCACAGGAAATAGAAAAAAAATCCCAGGTCCAAAAAGAGCTTTATTCCATCACAGGGTCCAAAGCCCGAATTGTTTCTGCATAAAGAACTTCATTTTCCAACGCAGTCTCACTCCCAAGTCGTCATATATTGACGCTTTGGCCTTGCGTGTCACATGTTGACGCATCGGGTACCCTTTTTGCGGCATTTTTGACACGCACGTCCAGCATCGCATTTTGACGCATCGGGCATCCTCCACCCCAACTGTCCTACTGCCTAACCCTCATCATATTT
>JBAMYA010109776.1:0-19466 GCA_037176975.1 Arrhamphus sclerolepis
TTCTGTCCCTCTCCTCTCTCTGTCCTTCATCCTCTCTGTCCTGTCTCCCTCCTCATGTCTTCCTTTACCCAGCTGGCTATCAGCAGTTGGGTCCCCCCTAGAACTGTTCCAGGTCCTGATCAAGGTTTCTTCTTAAAGAGTTTTTTTTTTTGTTGTTGCCACTGTTAAGCTTTGCCACTGTTAAGCTTTGCCACTGTTAAGCTTTGCCATGTGCGTGGAGGGGGAGTGGGAGGACAACTAGAGACAACTGTGTTGTAAATAGACGCTATAGAAATAAAACTGAAGTGAAGCGACTTGAAACAAGTGAAAACAGGAGCCACCAGACTCTCGTTCCTCCCCCTTAACCTTCTCTCCTTCTGCAGAACAACCACTGATGTGATACTTTCCTATCAACTTTACACTTTGCAAGAATTTTACACATTAAAAATAAATAAATAAATAAATAAAAATTACAAAAAAAAACCAAAAACAAACCAAACACACAATTCTACAAGAGTCACACTTGTATGACCAAAAGTTGGATATTTTGGATATAAAGTCCAAATTTTGTATAAAGTTGCAATTTCATGTCAAATGTTGGGCTTTTGTGAATCAAATTTTACAAAAACAAAGAAACATGAACTTTCAATATAATGCAATTATATTGATTTTATGGAAAAATTTTGCAACTGAATGACATAATACTATATCGTATCTCTGCAATTGTATAACTGTATTAATAAATGACTGTGTATGTAGTACAATTATTATATATGATATGATATTACATTATATTGTATTATAATATATTGTATTATATTACATTATATTGCATTGCATTATATTATATCATATCATATTATGTTGTATTTTATCGTATTATGTTGTCTTATATTATATTATAATTCTTTGAAAAATCAGGTCATGCTCTACTTGCTGGACTTTTTCACCTACTAATCTAAATACTTCAGCCAGCGCTGGTTCATTTGATAAATAGTCAGCACTGTTACTGCTGCTGTCGCTGAATAAAACACCAAACCATTTCCCTGCATATTCATCGTAACTCTCTCTCAGCTAAAAGCCCTCACAATAAATGTAAAACATCGGGCAGCTGAGAGCTACGGCCTTTATTGTGTGGATTAATAACCCCAAAGTCAGAAGTAATGACTTACTGGAGGCTCCGTCCTTTTCTTCTCCTCCTCCAGAGTAAATCCAGAGATCTGAGGGAACGCCCGAGGGCGAGCTCGTAAACTGTGAAGAATAAATTTCCCCAAACAAGCGGCTGGTGTGAAACTCACTCCTCCTTAGTGAAATGACAGTTAATTATAGTCATGCATATTTTGGCAAGTGAAAAAAAAAAAAGAAAAAAAAAGGAGAAATCCTGAAAATAGAGACAAACAACAAATCACGATGAACCAACATGTTTCAGTGTCTCTGTGGGATCGCAGCTGAAGATCGATGAAACACATAAAAGACTCAGGCTGTGCTATTCATGTTTGCTTTGCAGAGAGATTTATTGAACAGAGGATGTTTGTTTTCGCTGTGGAGTTTATTGCCACAGGTCTTTTTATGTATGATGCTGAGAAGGCCGTGAATGTTAGATTTTAGATCATCACAGATTTAACTTTTTTCACACAGTCATGAATACTGTTGTCAAAACGTAGATTTTATAAGACAACATGCGACTCAAAGCCGCCTCTGTGGAGATGCAGAAGCTTGTCAGGACTGCTGATACCATTGCTTAACGGTCAGTTGTTTTATGAAATACAGCGACGTATTAAAAAATGCTGTGAAAATGAGGCCTGGGGGGGTCGGGGCCCCCGAGGCAGATGCTCGCTCGTTAGGCTTTATTGTTTCTTTTATTGCCATGTTGATTTCATTTGACAGATAAATGCTCTGATTTCATTCTCAGAGGGAACATTAGAAAGAAAGGTCACGTTTCCTCCACTAGAAGCTGCAGTTGAACACTAGAGACTGCAGTTCTTCTGCAACCACTGGAGGCTGCAGTTCCTCTGTGACCACTAGAGGCTGCAGTCCCTCTATGACCACTAGAGACTGCAGTTCCTCTACTGACCACTGAAGGCTGCAGTTCCTCTACTGACCACTTGAGGCTGCAGTTCTCCCAACAATCACTAGAGGCTGTAGTTCTTCTAATGACCACTAGGGGCTGCAGTTCTTCTAACAAGCACTAGAGGCTGCAGTTCCTCTTTGACCACTAGAGGCTGCAGTTCTTCTATGACCACTAGAGGCTGCAGTTCCTCTGTTACCACGAGAGGCTGCAATTCCTCTGTGACCACTAGAGACTGCAGTTCTTCTAATGACCACTTGAGGCTGCAGTTCTCCCAACAATCACTAGAGGCTGCAGTTCCTCTGTGACCACTAGAGGCTGCAGTTCTCCTACTAACAACTAGAGGCTGCAGATCTTCTAATGACTACTAGAGGATGCAGTTCCTCTGTTACCACTAGAGGCTGCAGTTCCTCTTCTGACCACTTGAGACTGCAGTTCCTCTGTAACCAGTAGAGACTGCAGTTCTTCTACTGATCACTTGAGGTTGCACTTATTCTAATAACCACTAGAGACTGCAGCTCCTCTACTGACCACTAGAGACTGCAGCTCCTCTACTGACCACTAGGGACTGCAGTTCCTCTACTGAGCACTTGAGGTTGCAGTTCCTCTACTGACCACTGGCTCCAACAGTGAGTCAGTTTCCACTGACCTCTGTGTTAAAATTTCCCACTATACAGCAGAAACAAACACCCTGGTATAAAAATGGTTTTATTCTGTGTAGCTAGATGACTGGGAGATCACTTCTGCAAGTTTTGGTTTGAAGGTTGCTGGTTAGGACAGTGTGACTGCTTCTAGCACATCAGTTTCTACATCATGCAGAAGCTCAGGGGTCCAATCAAGCGACTTCCACATTGAGTTTTATAAAGCCATAAGTACATATTGTTGTTTTTTCTAAATCTCAGTCAATATGCCTGGCTTCCAGTCTCACCGCTTGCAGTAAATTGTTTTAGACTCCCATTTTAGACATTTATGTGAAATAGACATGATGTTGAAAGCAACACCAAATAAGAAACTGACACAATTACAGATAAGGAAACTGGTTTTATTTGGTCTTCTGAAAACTCCAATCTTTTATTAAAGAAAAAAGGATAAAAGTAACAGAAGTGATCAAGTCAGAATTCACAACGAAGGAGTCAGGAGAAGTAAACGAGGAAATACTTGGATTACAAACCAAAGAGCAACAATTACATCAGCTCAGACTGAAAGAAAGTCACTTTATTTGCAGCTGATGAACTCATATCACGAACATCAGGTTTGTGAAGCTACAGACACATCATAGATCTGTTTTCTGAGTCCCCATAAAACCATGCATGCCAGGTGTCAGCTTGTGCTGTAAAATCAAAGTGATGTCTTAACATTTATTTTCTTTAAACCACAATAGAAAGATCTTCCAACACTGCCAGAGCAAGTGTCCTCAATCACAGCCAGTATACATGGTTAAACAGATAAACACCCGTTTTTCTGTTACAGTGGTAAAACAATTAATTACTATACACCACACATGTCCAGCTCAGGAACACTGTGGTCCCTGTGAGGTCTTGAAGGGTGTATGATTGTTTGGAAATAAGAGTATGCTGCTTCATAGAATACATTGAAATTCATAATTCTGCAGTTTTACAACAAAGATTTACAATATTAAGTCAAAAGCTTTTAATAAAATGTTTGATTCTTACTATCAAAACATGCAATTCCACAAAAGTCAAGATTTAAAACAAAGAAATTGGAAATTTTATTCGGAATAAATTGATAACAATTTAATTTGTTATTACAAAGTCTTGTAAACTTTTGCAAAAACTCTTTTTAGGACATGGAGTCATGATTTTGAAATAAAAAGTTTAAATTTCGGGAAAGTCAATGCTTTACAAGAAAAGATTTGTAGTGTGAAGGTCATTACAACCAAAATTGAGGTAAAGTTCTACAAAATGCACAGTTTATCACATAAAGTCAAAATTTTATGTAAACAAAAAAAAAAAAGATTAAAAAAAAATGTTTTCCCTTGTTTTTTTTCTCAAATTTCAAATTAAAAACCTTCAACTTATAATAAAACCTTTATTTATTTATTTTTTTTAGAAAACCAAATTTCACAAAATCATGACTTTTAAACTTAATATTACAACATTTTGCCAAAAATATTTGGCAAAAGACTGACTGTTTCAGAAAAAAATTGATGAGACCAATCAGGAGTTTTCCACAGGTCCCAAAGTTTGAAATAAAACGGTTGGAGATCTGCGTAATGTGACCACTTTAAATGATGCTAGTGACATTAGTGTGTTTTATTTTATTTTAAGAGCAGTTATGTGATTTGAAATTCTAATTCACCACATCAGGATGAAACGGCTCTAAAAGCATTGAATGGAATGAATAATGCATGAGGAGTTCTAAATACCAGAACAAATAGCTGTTTCTGAAAATAAAGAGGCACATCCTTGTTTTTCATGTGTCGTTTGCAGAAGCTCTCGCTATCCATTGTTGAAATTTCATAATCTTTTAAAAGTCAAACTACTGATTTATTGATGTTATATATGATTGGCTGCTTCTGGAGATCTCATTAAATGAGCCTGGATGTTTGAAAAGAATTTTATTGCATTCTATTCAAGGGCCAGCAGGGGGAAGCACCTGTAAGCGAGTATAAAGGGAGTATAAAGAGAGTATAACTGAGTTCTCACTTGATATGTGTTTTTACTGAATTTATGGCCCTAATACCAGGTTTAATGTTTTATTTAAACCAAACTGGTGGGAAAAAATGAAAAAAAGAAAAACACAAAGAAAGAAGAAAAAAGGAAAGAAAGAAAAAAAATAAAACAGGGTGGGGTTGAAAGACAGCAGGATTTAACTGGAAAAAGTATCTGGTCATCTTTATTTGGTACAGAAAACTTTTGAAGTCTCTTTTCCTGCTGGAAACCAGCGCAGAAACTGATGTCACTCCTGGAGCTTCACCGTGGGGCAGGAGGGCTCCACGACGGAGCTCCATGGTGGGGCAGGAGGGCTCCACGACGGAGCTCCATGGTGGGGCAGGAGGGCTCCACGATGGAGCTCCATGGTGGGGCAGGAAGGCTCCTTGACAGAACTCTGGTTGGACAGCCGTGTTGACTTGATGCTGACTGGATTTTCTGAGCAGAAGATGACGTCGTTCAGCAGTTGAAAGTTGTCTTCATTCATTCGCTGCACTGTAAAAGTGCAGTGAACAAAAATGCAACAGCAGTTTTTTTTGCTGGTGCACCTCAACATTTATTAAGAGAAAATTAATTATTTAATAGAGGCATCAGGCTTTGAAATTGACGTCAATCAGGTTCTAGTTGTGGGTGAGCAGGAAGGGAGACTTGTTGACTCTGTTAAGTCCACACCTCAGGATATGAGGAACCTGCTTTATTACAGACTTTGAAGCCAGAAGGACGTGGTATTTCCTGGCAAGTTTCTTGACCAGCTTTGTTTTCTTCTTCGGCTTCTTCAGAGCTTCCTGACCTGCAGCTCCACCATCTCCACAAATGTCCTTGGTCGGCGACAGAGTCTTGATGGACCTCTTTCAAATGCATCCCCCTTCTCATTTTTATAGCACATCCCTCCTGTCGTGCTACCCTTCTTCTATTCAAAAATTGAAAGTGGCACATTACTGCCACCAGGTGGTCCAGAGCAGTAGTT
This sequence comes from Arrhamphus sclerolepis, assembly GCA_037176975.1. Lineage (NCBI taxonomy): Eukaryota > Metazoa > Chordata > Actinopteri > Beloniformes > Hemiramphidae > Arrhamphus > Arrhamphus sclerolepis. The sequence goes on from JBAMYA010109776.1 coordinate 5,687, forward strand.
CTCTGAGTCAGTAGATCCTACCGGCACCTTTGCTGTAAATGGAGACACGACGGTTGAAAAGACAGATGAGGAGGTGGGTGTAGTTACAGTCCCAGGCTTCTAGGTTTTGCTCCAGACTCATGCTAATGGAAGTGCTGCTTAAGAGAGAGGTTGGGATGATATGGAACTATGAAGTCGAAGATAAAAAGGAGCTAGGCCCTGAAGGGATTATATGTGAGGGGAAGAAAGACTGGAGAAACGTGATCCTCATCTGAACTCTTGCTGCAGCATTTTGAATCAGCTGGGAGCTGTTGAGTCATTTTAGGACAACCTGCTAACAAGGAACTGCAGTATTCAAGTGACAAACGGATGAATATTCTTTCTGCGTCACTCTGAGACAGGATGAGCCTTAGTTATGCACTAGTAGAAACCTGTATGTAAGATAACTAGGAATTTTACTTCTGACCTGAAAACAGTCACAACTATGATGCCAAAATGAACAAAGTAATTAAGGAACACGGTTGGATGACACTTAAATCCACTAGGTTTATAAAAACTGACAAACAGTAAGAAAAGAAAACAAACTTCTTCCACTGCAGCTGCTGACGTTAAAGCTCATCCAAGCTGGCAGGTATGGGACGCAGTGTCAGCTCAGATCTGGCTGAGTGTGTAACATGCAGCCTCGTTGTAATGAAGGTCTTTGAGAAAACCCTCCACGGTTATTAGAGCCGCATAATAAAGGGACTCTGGCCGGTGTGAGAGGAGAAAGAGGTGAGGGTTAGGTACTCGGTGTGATAGACCGCGACCTATTAGGCCTACACGTGAATGGCGGGGGTCGCCTCGGTGAATTCGCTTCCTCTGTTCGTCCCCGTCAGGCCCCAAGGTCACGTCTGCTCACTGCTGAGGAGGCTTTTGTGATGGAAATCCAGTGGATAAAGTTTAACCCCGACAACAATCCAAAACCTGGTCCCCCGTGTCCTCCAGATCCCCACCCCCGCGGTCACCAAGGCTCCAGTCCAGAAGCAACAGGCTGCTGGTCAGATCCCAGATCCCCGTTATCAGACCTGCTGCCAGACTGGATGGAGAACAAGTGTTTAGTGTACTTTCACTGTATACATATATATATATATATATATACATGTGAATCCAACTATTTGTCCTAAAACCTAATAACTTAACATTATAATTTTTTGTCATAAAATATTGACAGCAGTTACCAAAATTTTAAATTTCATATGAACGCAACATTTTTTGCCCTAAAATCAAGAATTTCTGCCACAAAACAACGAAAGTTGAAAAAGCCAATTTTTGTTATAAAAATAAAAACTTAGCAAAATTGTGACTTTTTAACATAAAATTATGACTTTATTTTGCAAAATTGTCCTACAAGCCCTCTTGTCCAAAAAGTCATATGATCACAACATTTTGTCAAAAAATTGTGAATTTTGCAAAATAGCAACTTCTTTCAGCAGTGTATGCACACACACACGCACACAAACACACACACTGAAGTACAAAATGATTTATACCCTGTCTGAATAATTAATAATCAAACCCCTTATTTCTCATCACAATCAGGACTCTGACTTGGCCACTTCATAACATTAACATCATTGACCTGGAACCATATCTGGACCACCTTGGCTGTCTGCTTTGGATCAATGTCCTGCTGAAAGGTCCAGTGCTCCCCCAGGTCCAGGTTCTCTGCTGACTGCCAGAAGTTTTCTTCCAGAATCTTCATGTTCTGCTCTTTCCTCTAACCAAGTTCCCAGTCAGCGTCCGTAGAAACGATTTTGGTGCAGTACCTGTTGTCATGTCTGCCTTGATGGAGTTTCAGACCAGCCTTGGTAGTAGTCCTTGGATTGTTCTCTACATCTCCCTTGATCTTTCTGAGGTGACACTGTGTTAAACGTCTGGTACTTCCTGAAGATACTGTTGCTCTGTTGACACTGGCACCTGAAACTGCTTGGCAATTTTTTCCTTCCTTGTTGGCATTAACAATGTGTGCTCTTCAGTCCTCACAGAGCTCTTTGGTCTTTGCAATGCCAAGCTTTATGTTGACTTCAAAATGACTGAACTGTCAGAGGAAAGTTGACTTTTATAGTCCAGAAACTGGTCAAATAAACTGACTAACTTTGAAATTGTTTGAACATCCTATGGCTAGTTGTCTTGGTATCACTGGGGCATGAATGACTTTGGACACGGTGATTTCTTTTGTCAAAGTTCAAATAAACACCTTTAATGGTGTTACTTCACTTAAATGAACTGGTCATGACACCACGCTTTTTTGTAAATGCTATTTATATCAAATCTGAAGTGAAATAATAATCTGCAAAAGAGAGAATTAAGAAATTCCTTGTATTTGACACAAGTGTGAATAAAGGTACACACACACACTCCAGCCCAAAATTATTCATGCATGCACGACATGTCCTTGGAGCTGCAGAAACAAATGTTTTGTCTCTCTGGAGACGATGCTCTGTGTAGTTATTTAGATCATAAATGGTTATTAAAACTCCATATCCATAAAAAACATAAAATAGGGGATGGATGGAAAAAAAGACAGAATGAAATCCATCTGACATCTAACTCCAATAATAATAGTAATAATGATAATGATTATGATTATAAAGCTAGAAATGTTTTGGATGCCAGACTTCTCTGTATTCATGGTCAAATGTGTCCGTCGTCGTCGTCTGGCTGACTGTTTTGTTTTTCACGCCAGCAGCAGGATTCATCTGTTCTGCTGATTCACCATGATCTCATTTTCTGTTCAGCGCCCAATGAGACTTCCAGGCTGACAGTTTATTGTTTGAAGGCACATTCAAAAAAAGAAAAAAGAAAAAAAAAAAGACGACGTGATCTGCTTCAGAGGCATCAGAATACGGGGCGAGTGTGTGTTAGCAGCTGCGTGAGGCTGGAAGCGCAGCAGTTTTTCAACTAAACGCTGGTGTCAGCATGTTGAAATGTGTGCTGATAGATGGGAAATCTGCAGGTTTTACTCAAAGGAAGCAAGCAATACTGCAGCAAGCACTGCAGCATGAGTTTAAAGAAAAGAGAGTCTCATGTAAAAGGTTCTTTTTGGCAGTTTTCATCAGAAACAAAGGTGTTTATGGTGTTTGGATTTAGCCCTGCACAACTCAGACTCCACAAATATGAACGTGGCTCTACAGGTGACCACAGGATCCTCACAATCATGTATTCTCACATACTTTGCTCTTTTTGTCAGGAGTTGACGCAGCCTCCTGAGGTTTTAATGAACCATCTGCCTCGCCCTCGGCTCTGGAGTCCCCCAGGGTTGTGTTCTGGGACCTCTGCTGTGTTCTCAGCAGACCACTTCCACCAACATCGTCAAGTTTGCTGTCAGCACAGTTGTGGTGGGCCTGATGAGATGGAAACCTGGAGGCGATTAGAAACCTGGAGACTTGTTGCCAGGACAACCATCTCCTCCTCAGCGTCGGTGAGACAGAAGAGATGTTGCAGGAAACACCAGCGGACGGACGGGACACTTTTATAGAAGACCTGTCACGGTCCCGTCACATCTTCACCATCTGAGATGACTAAAGGACTTCAGAACACCTTCTGAGGTGATAAAGACTTCCCACACCTGCAGCACTGAGAGCATCAGGACATTTCAACACAGTTCTGACAACAGAAAGTAGAATACGTGAGCGGGAAAGCAGCTGGTTGATGTCAGAAAGTCTGGATTTAACAAACGTCTGAGAAAGATTTTACAACAAAAAGTTGCTCATTTATGTGAAAACTCAGAATTTTACCTCATGATTAACTTTCTTTAAAAGAAATTTGTGATTTTAGGACAAAAAGTAAAAATTCTAAAAAGAATTTGCAATTTTACGACTCATAATTTTACATCAAAATGGCAAAAAAGTTGATATTACCCAATCATTTTTTCAAACATTTTACATAGTTACATAGTAAGAATTGCATGGTACTTTAGATTCTCCAATTTTAAAAGTCATGGTGGTTGTTTTTTAAATATCGCAAAATTAGCAATTTTACAGCAAAACATTTTATTTTACTTTTTTACAAAAAGTCAACATTTTTTTTATGATATTACTACAAAAGTCTTATTTATTTATTTATTTATTCTGAGTCTATAGTAGGCGATCTGAAAACATAGCTGGCTGAGAAAATAAAGAGTAGCCTGCCCTTTAACGGTAACCATGGCGATGACACCTCTGCTGCAGGTTCTCACAGCTGGTCGTGGTGAAAGCCTTTGAACCACCAGCTGAACATTTTTTTTAAAAGCAAAATCTCTTCATGAACTGATCAGGATGAAATCTGTCAATCAAAAATATTGTCACCTGTGAAGATGACTAAAGCAAAGCAGGAAGTTTGTTTTTGGTTGATTTGAGTTCGATAAGAAATGAAAACATTTTGAAAATGATCCAGACTATTTCTCTGGAGGTCAGTAAATCTATAAATTTTGCAGAGGTGACAGAACTTCCAAAACGCTTTTTTTTTTTTTTTTTTAAATAAAATAAATAAATATCTCTAATATATCTGAACTAAAATCATCAAGACCTGAACATGTAATCTGCTTTTAAATAAACGGAGTAATGTTGTTAGAAGATAATCTGTGTTACGTCATGGATTAAAATGAAAACTTAAAAGCCCATTCGATCAATATGCAGCCTGATTTCTGTCTAGTTTAACAATAAAAATGTGCTGCAGTGTTTCCTTTGTGAATGAGGGATCTGTGTGTGTTTTGTGTGTATTTACAGTGTCTTTTACTTCATGTGTGTGTGAATGTGCCTCGTCCCAACTTTGAACACAAGATGGAGCTGTGAGACCTACTGAAGTCCTCAGACCTGCTGCCTCCTGGCTCCCACCTTCTCTCCTCTGGACACATTTATCTTGTTTTGAGTATATTTTACATCTTTACGTGCTCCTTTTGCATCCAGTCTGTTGCTGACCTGCTGATAATTAACCTAATTGGTTTTTGCGTGATCCTCCATTTGCTGTGTTGGGGTTGGAATATATTGTTGAAACAAGCGTGAACAATCACTATAAACATTAATTATAATTTCAAGTAACCACATGAACACTTCTCAGTCTCAGACTGTCCTGAATCATTTCATAGAATCAACGTCGTCTATCTTCCATTGTCTTGCTCTCCTCTCCTTTTTCAGGTGCTGTCGTGGTGATGTTGCGCTCCCCAGTGTCTCCCAAACCTTCCATCTTCTGACCATCCTGGTGTTTACCTGGACCTGCTGACTGGATGCTACTGTTGGGATGCTGCTGATGTGGTCGACCTGCAGTCCGACCCTCCAACCACCACATATTTAAATATTTTTATACCAGATATTTGTATATTTTTGTCCCTCTCTGTCCTTCATCCTGTCTGTCCTGTCTCCCTCCTCATGTTTTCCTTCACCCAGCTGACTATCAGCAGGAGGGTCCCCCCTAGAACTGATCCAGGTCCTGATCAAGGTTTCTTCCCAAGGAGTTTTTGCTCACCACTGTTAGTCCTTGCCATGAGCTTGGGGGTCATGATCTGAGTTTCTCAGAATCTCCTAGAGACAACTTTGTTGTAAAAAGACTTTAGAAATTAAAGTGAAGTGAACTTAACACACCCAAAATCATATTAAATACCATCTATTTTTGATTTATTTTCTTGTTACTGCACAGCACCCCCCCCCGCCCCAAGCAGGAAATAACTGTTTAGTAAAAATGAATAAATTCTAGTGAATAATCTGTCAGTGCAGTACATACTTTTTTACTTGTTTATTTATTTATTCTTTTAAATTTTATTTTACCTCATGTTACTCATTAATTTTAGTTTTTTTATTTAGTTTTATTTCATCTCATTTTATTTACATCTTCTTTCTCATTTTATTTATTTACTTATTTTATCCTATTTTTAAATTCATTTTCTTTTTGAAATTTTATTCACTCTAATTTAATATTTTATTGTACTTCATTTCATTAATTCATTTTAGCTTCTTTTTAATTAATTTTACTTCACTTTTTTGTTTTATTTATTTACTCATTTTATTCTGATTTTATTTCTTTTCTTTTTGAAATTTTATTCAGCCTAATTTAAGCTTGTTTTCTTTTATTTCATTTAATTGAACATGCTTTTATTTTCCTTTACTTCACAGCATTGAACGCTCAGCGCTCCTTCAAGGCTTTAAAACCTCTTTACCAGCGTAATCACGCTCCTGAAATGTCTCAGAAAGGCATCTGAACTTTTATGGCTCTCCTCTGATGGGATTGAGTCCTTAAACGTAATCTCTGTGTGGGGATGAAAGTGCTTTCTTTGTTTCTTTGCAGGGAGAGATGAGCGCTTACACTTCTCAGGTAAGAGCCAAAGAAATAACCACATCTGTGGTATAAAAAAAGAAAAAAAAAGTTATATAAGAGAATCTTACATCAAGTCTGTGGAAATCTATGACTGAACATGAGAAGGTGTGAAAGCAGTTTTCCTGCAATGGCCCCAGGAGACATCTCATCTATGCTCTTCATCACAAGGCTTCATGTCTGAAACGGATTACTCAGAGAAAAAGAAATCTGCAGCACTAGAAGGGCTGAATGTCGAATATAGGCTGTGATCCAATATCCATACTTAAACGCAGTAGTGCGGAGACAGTACCGCAGGTAAGTGTCGCTCCAAATCGCATACCCAATGGTCCACTTACCGGAAGTCACGTCACGATTGCCGCCTCCGCTCACCACCCGTCCAAATTATTAAAATGTAAAATCACAAACTTTTACACCTTTAAGTTTCTGGAGTGGTAGCCAATCCGGTTGTCGTTGTTGCCGCTACGGTAGCCTTCTTTCTTTTATTTTTTTCAAGCTGGCTTGGGTCCGCCTGGCTCCGCCTCTTCCGTTGCGTTGCTAAGATGGCAGACGTGAAGAACGAAAAGTATACAAGAGTGTCCCGATCCAGCGGCCGCATCCTTCGAAGGCCGCATTTGAAGGCTGATTACATCATAGAGACGTGCTGAAGGCTGTCAAATTCGAAGGCTCCTTAAAATGCGGCCTACAAATACGTCCTTCTTTTCCCCGATTTGAAGGACAGTCCGGTGTATCTTTCTCGGCCCATCCTATCCCAAGATGCATTGCGGGTAAAAATACTACAGAAAATTCTGTAGTAGCCAGGACAGAGCTGTGTACGCAAAAATTAAAAGCCTATGGTGATAGGCTTTTATCAATTGTGAAGACATTTTTTGTTTTTGCATTATTTGTATTATTTTTTTTCATAAAACTTTTCTTTTCAGACCGAAGCTTTTATTAAGCTTTCATTAAACTGAGAAAACAGAGCAGCCGCCTCTTCGCGGGCGCTGTTGTAGTTCTTCTAAAATTAAAAAAGTAATTAACAAGATCTTAACAAAATTTCAATCACCATTCTTTCTTTGGTTCAGCGCTGTCACGGTTGCTAGGCAACAGGACATATGCGAGGTAAGGGCGGGAGTAAATCTGAAGACTAGACCGTCCCAATTGACAGCCGCTGACCTCTGGTCTACCCGGTCTTTGAAGGACCCGGCCTACATCGACAGGGTAGTCCGCGTCCTGCATTCAGCGTTTTGGCCGTTTTGAGTACATCATTTGGGTCCTTTCAGTACACTTATTTTTGCCCAATCGTAATAGTAATCTATACTTCCCGTACTTACCATACTCAGATTGAGTTTGTAGGGTGTTCTGATGAAGACTGCGACTCAAACACTTCACCAATATCTTAGAAAAACAACCTCAGCTTAGAGCAAGTTTTACCAGATGTCTCCACATCTGGAAATGAGATGGAGCTGCAACGTGTGTTCACTCACTCCAACCACCATCTTTTCTGTTCACCATCCAAACTACAGCGTCTCAGCTCTGTCGTAATCATGTTAAACCCTCTCAGAGACTCGGATAGACTGATCTGACTGGCTCCCCAAGACTTTTGGGTATAATTAACTGGTTTTGGTCTCCATATGCCTAAGATTCTTGTTTGGTTTGGTTGGTGATGCTTGGTAGAGGCCAAGAGCTGAGTACATATCTGAGGAAGGATGGATGGATGGATGGATGGATGGATGGATGGAAGGATGGATGGATGGATGGATGGAACGGAAGTGGAATAACTTAGGTCAAGAGCAGCTGGTTTACGTCAAAAAGTCAAGATTTAGGAAAAGAGTTTACAAGAAAAAGTTGCCAATTTATGTCAAATGTATTTATTTTTTATAACAAAAACTTGTGATTTTAGAGCAAACAGTTGAAATGCAAAATTTGCAGTTTTACAGCTGTTGTAATTTGATGTTCAAATGTTGCAGTTTTTATTTTCCAACAACAGCAAAAATGTAATTTTAAGTAAAAAGTTACAATTTTGTGACATTTGTGGTTGTACGACTTAAAAAAAAAGGTCTTCATTGTTGGAAAAAAAAAGTCTTGACCTTGAAAAATTTACAATTTTATAATGAAATTAGATTTTCTTTTATTTGGCATTTGCTCCTCTCACTTGTGGCGTCCCACAGGGATGTGTTTAGGGTCCATTGCTGTTTTCTTTATATATGTATCATTTCATTGTTATGCGGATGACATACTGATTTACCTTCTGTTAAATACAAACTGCAAAGACTCGGAAACCTCTTTACTGGCCTGTTTGGCTGAAATCAAGTCTTGGATGAGCCAAAGTCATCTAAACTTAAATGACAATAAAACTGAGGTTATTGTGTGTCAACATCTGCCATGCAGCATTAAACCTGTTGCTAGTATGCCCCCCCACCCCCCACCTCGCCTCCAAAATCAGCTTGCACATAAAAACCCTTGGTATAACTTTGGACAGTGATATTAATCTAAAGAGACAAATTGACTCGGTGATTAAAAGTTCCTCTGGCAAAAGTGAAGCCATATTTGTCTTTTGGTGGTTTGGACAGGGTCATCCATGCATTCATTTTCTCATTATTCACTGGTCTTGATCAGTTCCCTCCGTCGCCTGCAGATGGTGCAGAACCCTGCCGCTCGCCTTCTGACCGGCACTAAGAAGCGCGACCACATCACTCTTCTGCTGGTCTCTTTGCTCTGGCTGCCCGTCCATTTTAGAATACATTTTAAGGTTTTATTGTTTGTTTTTAAGATTTTAAATGGGTTGGCGCCTCAGTATCTTCACGTTCAAAATCAGGTCGGAACCCTCAGATCATCAAATGAGCGGCTGCTCGAGGTCCAAAGATCCAGACTTAAAACTTAAGGTGACCAAACGTCCCCACTGGCTGCTCCAGAGCTATGGGACAGCTCACCTCTTCGTGTTAGACATGCTTTATCTAAAAACTCACTTTTTCTCCTTGGCTTTTGGTCTTCTTGGTCCTGGTGGGTTTTCATAGTCTTGTATTTATTTTACTGTTCTGATTTAATGGTGCTTTCATTTATTCTGTGACTTTTATTTTCATGGTACTTTCATTAATATTTCTCTAAAGCACTTTGGTATACTTCAGTTGTTTAAATGTGCTCTAGAAATAAACATGACCTTGACCTTTGATCTTGGTACAAAAGTATAAATTTTATTATAACAGTTGTGAATTCTGTGAAATTTTAAATTTATAGCAAATATTTTTTTTTGCTGGAAATCTGTTTGACAACAGATACCCTTTAACGGTATCCATGGTGATGATGTTGTACCCCCCATTATTGTGATGAGAGGGATCTATGGGACATGGGAAGGAATTTCAGACAGTAACTTTTGAAGCTGGAATCAATGAGCAGAAGAAAAAAAAAGAATTCTCTGATTAAAACAAAGAAAAGTTCTCTCTGGGTTAAAAAAGAAGAGAAAACAAGAATTATCTCTGAGTCAAAAAAGAAAGAAAAAGTTTCCATAGAATTCTTTTTTTCCTAGTTAGATATTTAAAAAAAAAAATTTTTGTACTCTGTAACACATTAAAAAAATATTTTTTTGTTCTACTCTGAGTTGAAGAAAATTTTAAAAAAGAATTCTCTCTGAGTAGAAAAAAGAAGGGAAAAATGAAAGAAATAATTATCTCTGAGTGGAAAAAAATAAAGCGCAAAAAAAATTCTCTCTGAGTAGAAAAAGGGAAAAGAAGAAAAAGAAGAAATGTCTGAGTGTGGACTGCAGGCTCTGCTGAGTTTGTAGCTGGGTGTTTCCTCCTCCCTCATTAGTCTTCATGCAGCAGAAGGCTTGATGGATCTGGTGGGGAGTCCTACAGCTCTGGTGGCCTCTAACAGCTTCTCCTGTTGGATTCATCTCAGGACGACCCTCGCCCTGCACATCCCGTCCAGCAGAAACATCTGTTTTATCCAACCACCTTATCTTCAGCCGCAGTTAATTTTTTTTTTTCCTTTAGCGGTTTAAGAGCTCAGTGAAGGTTCATCCAGGAGGAAAAGGTTTTCATACGCCTGCTCTTAACACACTTGTTCATATTTGATGTGCTCTCAGCAGAGGTCGAGGATCAGCTGACGCTGTTGAAACCATCTGATTTAAGATTTATACTGCTGCTCGGACCTTAAAACGGCTTTTAACTGGCTTCAGCTGTCATTTCACTGCTTTCTTAACACACTTTGCGTCTGGGCCACCTGTTTTTCCACTGACTCACCCCCAAAAGTTCAGGTCAGGCCTGAGCTCCCCAACATCAACATCTGGATCACCAACAGATGTGACTACGGCCACTCCTGCTGTCAAATCATAATACATGATGTCAGAGCCCACCCCCACCCCCCACCCCGCTCAACCACAAGAGATAAACACTAAAATTTGGCTGAGAGCGACTCAGAGGTGTCCAAGCAAGTTCCACTTGTTTCACTTGTAAAATAAAATTGTCAGGGCAACGAGATCTTTGATCTCAAAGAGTTTTTAATAATGGTTAAATAAAGGTTGAATGAAAAAAATAAATTACAAAAAATTAATAAAAGTGAATAAAAAAAATTTGATAAAATGTAATGAAATAAAAACTGAATGAAATTAAATTAAAACTAGAATAAGAAATTAACAAAATGAAATAAAAATTAATTAAAAAGCAAAATAAAAATGACTAATAAAATAAAATACAAATATGATAAAGAAAAAATAATTAAATGATATAAATAATTAAATCAATCAATCAATCAATCAATCAATCAATCAATCAAAAGGAGTAATAATACCTGGCTTCATGTACAGATTATTTCACTAGAATTTAATTATTATATTTTACCATGAAAGAGAAAGCAAGAACTGTGGTGCTGATGCTTAATTGCTACATTTCAGATTTTCTGGCTAATTCAGTCAATAAAGACACATTTGTCATAAATTTAAGAGCAGACATGGATTCAATCAGTCAATTACATTTAAAACAAGACCTCACATTTCCAGACGTAAGATTTGAAATTACATGGTTTAAAGTTTTGTTACGTCATCAAACTGCCGTTTTAGAGAACAAGAATCCCAAAGAAGCTCCACATACAGTGGAGAGAGTCTGGTCCAGGTGGAAGCTGGACTGAAGCTGGACTGAAGCTGGACTGAAGCTGGACTGAAGCTGGACCGTCTTTGTAACTCAACTGGGCCACATCATCACCTTGGTTACCGTTAAAAAGCAGTTTTTTCTTTACGTTCTCAGCCAGCCATGTTGTCAGATTTCCTATCTGGACTCAGGTGTAAAAAATAAAATAAAAACTAAATTTTTCTCATAAAATATCAAATTTCACAAAATTTGTGATTCATAAAATTGTTGCTTTTTTCAGATTTTTCTTGTATAATTGCGAATTTAAATTGCGTTTTTTTTTCATAACGAAAAAAACGAAGCAACTTCTACTGTGAAAATGCAAATTTTGCATTGTCACACCTCTTTTTGGAAAAAAAATATTTTGTCAAAAGTCTCACATTTCCCAGAAATTGCAACTTTTATCACCATGAAAGACTTTTCTAATAAAATTTCAATTTGACTTCAACATGTTGAATTGTTTTTGCAAAAAAAGAGCCAAATTTTGTTGTGAATTTGCAAGTTTTATAATTTTTTATAAAAATATTTTATATAAAGTGGATGCTAGAGAACATACTAATAAATTGTTTATTCAATCAAATATCTTGAAACTAAGGGACTTGGTTAATTTAAAAGGGCTATTAGTTATGTTTAAAGCTAGAAAGAGATTATTGACAATTAATGTAAAAAGGTTTTTTTTGTCTTGAGCTCAAGTGATAGAAATAACAGAAGGAAGTACAACTTCAAAAGTAAAACTGTGCGTACTAATTTAAAACAAAAGTGCATTTCGGTGCTTGAGTAAAATTATGGAACAGTTTGGATGAGGAGTGCTAATTTAAAACACTTTATAAGAAAAAAAAAGATTAATTCTTATACACTTTTGAGCTGATAATGAGTTTGCTTGCAGTTTTATTGTTAATTTAATGTATACGGCCCTGAAGGTTTTTGTTGTAATTATTGAGAAAGGGGCAGGTCTATACGAGAGTTTTCTTCTCCCTGTTCTCTGTTTCCTCCTGTATTATAAGTGTTGTAGGAGAATGTGATTGTAAATTAATGATGAAATTTGTTAAATTGAGTGAATAAATTGATTGCTTGAGTCAAACGTGTCCTCAGAAATGTTCTATTCAGAAGTTGACGATCGTCTTTAAATGCAATCACGGATCAAGCGGCGGGCTGGATTTAGCCTGTGGGCCTTGAGTGTGACACATCGTGAGTCTCTCTTGTATGACCTGTGGATAAAACTTGTCTTCAGTTTTAAAAGCATGTGTTTTTCTTTTCTTCTCTTCTGTCCAGTGAACTACAGCGTTTATCACGTCAGAGCAGAGAAAAACAAAGAGCCGCTGGTGTTTTGCTCTCCACAGTAAAACATTAAAAGAAATACGCTCAGGTTTTAATAGAATAGTCAAAAGTCAAAAAGCTGCAGCAGGTTTTTTAGTAAAAGTCCACAGCAGGGTGATTTTTCTGCTTGGCAGGAGGAGATTTATGGTTTGTTTGCTCTCGCCTCATCGTGCAGTCCCAAGCAACCGCATGTAGGACGTATATCTGAAGATTAATGTGGCAGGAAGGAGTGTACACGCTCAGGGAGATGGGGGACTGTGTAATTAAATGTTTACAGGAGAATTTCACTTGTAAAGATTTGTTGTTGTGTTTTTTTTTTCTAAATCTTCTGACTGATAATGATCAGGACTGAGGATGGAGGTTGTGAGGAGGAAAATGGAAACGTGAAGTCCCTCCAGATCAGTCAGGACCTTAAATCCTGAGCTGGGACGGCGTTATGAAGATGCTCTAAATATTTTGAGGTTATAACAATAAAACTGTCGCCCACAGTGAGCCAAACTTTGGAATTTACAGACTTTGGGGAGTCTTTAAAGGGAATATAGCAAGATTTTGAACACAATTAAAGACACAACAGCAACATTTCAGACTCAGAGGCTGTTTAGTAGAGTTGGTAAAAAAAAAGAAGAAGAGAAGAACAGCGTTCTCTGATTCTGATTGGCTGAGTAGATGACATGTTTTTATACATTTGTAGATCCAAAAGAAGATTTTAAATATTTATTATTATTATGGCTGTTGTTATAATTTCTTTACTCCTAGTCCCACTACTAATAACAATCATGTTTCTTCCACTTTAGTGATTTTTGAAAATATTCATCCAAATATTCACTCATTTTGAATTTGATTCTTGCAACACGTTCCAACAAAGCTTGGACAGGACCATGTTCACCTCTGTGTTACATCATCTTTCTTTTCAACAACACTCAATAAGAGTTTGGGAAGTGAGGACACGAACTGTTGAAGCTTTCTAGGTGGAATTCTTTTCCATTCTTGCTTGATGTACAGTTTCAGTTGCTCAACAGTCTGGGGTCTCTGTTGTCATATTTTGAGCTTCATAATGC
>JBAMYA010109837.1:0-19461 GCA_037176975.1 Arrhamphus sclerolepis
ATTAAAAAATAAACCAACAACCATTTTGCTCATCAATTAAAAATCAATCTCTTGTAGAAGCTTATCCAATGTGAAGTATTATGATAAAATTTACAATATTTTGTTTTTAAGAAATGCATGAATCTGAAGATATGCAATCATTAATCGCAGTTCAATACCACAATTTCCTGGAGGGGAACACCATATACCCAACATCCCTTTCACTCTAAAACTGGAAAAATAATAACTGGGAACAGAATCATATAACTGAATAAAAAAAACATAACTGAACTATTTTCACCTTTAAAACCAATATACATAGAAGACACTTAGGTGATCATGATGTGCTTTATCAAAGGCAATTCACTAAATGACATTAATACATGCTATTTCTCAGAAAGTTTAAAAGTGAGCCAGTGATGATCAGCAGGGCTGGTGTGAGAGTATCAAACAGCCAGCTCTGCTTATTTAGGCAGAAACTGGTATCAAAATAAACAGTTTATCATTACAAAGTAGTGTAAAAGGCTGCCATTCATAGAGCCCCTTACTCTGCTGCACTTGTCCAACAGTCGTCTAGAAATGTGCTCTCCAGATTCTTTGCTGAGCATCAGATGTGCCATTTTACCCACAGCGCAGAAAAGACATGTTGTCATGCTAAAGGCTAAATTTGCTGACTCCAGAGCCCACAGCTATCAACAAACTGACACATACGCTTACATTTGAGTTATTTTACGTGGCCCTAAGAAATGCCCTTACTAAGCAGATTAAAAGAGATAAACGTATTCTTGTGCACTGACACTTCAAATAACAGTGTCACCATGTCTGAACTGTGACATAACTGCTCCTCTGTAAGTCAAACATAACAGCAGTCCCAGGATTCTGCTCCAGGAATAGATATTCATCTTTTTCAATATCAACTTTAACAATTGCTAGAATTTAAATCCACTTATCGTGTCATTGTGTGTTTAATAAAAACTAAGCCAACATGCAGAATTCATATGTGAAAAACTAAATACAACCCCATGAGTCCACATGTGAGAAGCATGATATCAGTCCAGAAGCAGTCCAGGTTTGGTCTGCTCTTTTATGTTGCTGTGAGTTCATTGAGATCTGCAGACTTTTCTTTTTTTAACGTGCTGCTTTCTTACATCCCAATCACAGGACTTCAGTCATTACTTTGACTTTATTATTAGATTTTTCAGTCATTCCTCTGTAGATCAGCTGGTGCGTTTGGGATCTTTGTGCTGGTGTTTGACACAATTTGGGCCAAGCTTGAGCTGTCAGATATAAGGCTTTTAATTTGACTCTAAAATGCTTAAGTCTACAAAGGACTTCAAAGCTCAAACAATAATATCAAGGTGCTCAGATGCTGTGGCAGAGGCACCAAATGTGGAGTCATCCATTGTGGTCACACATCTCCTCTTTAGTCTCACCAAAAGTTCAACAAGTCTTATGCAAATCTAGACCGAGCTGCCATGTTCTTTATGATTGAAAGTTTTGTCCTGGCAACCTTTCAAATAAAACCGTACATCTTTTGTCTCTTTGTATCTATATCAGGGTTCAACATTAACGGCTGCCCAACTGCCCAGGGCATGTAGACACTTGATTTGGGCAGCAAATTACCTCATGGCAAAAGCCAATTTATGTTTTGTTTTGTTTTTCTGGGCACTTTAACGGGTAAAAAAAAAAGAATAACACAACGCCAATTATTTTAACGTGCATTAATGCACTTTTGTTTTCAAACTTTTACTTTGAAAGTCCGCTCCTCAGAATGGTTCATGGTTCACAGAAAAGAACTAGCGGGGACTGAGAAATTGAGAAAGGTATGTAAATCAATCATGGACATTTTAATTAAACCTCTTCCAGATGGCAGAGAATTGATAGAAGTAACGTTATTTGTAGACTTTGCAAAGCTGAACTTTCCCTTTCACTGGTGCAGTGTTGCCAACTTGGCAAAATCGCAAAATTTGGCAGCTTTTCTAACTCCCCTGGCAACTTTTTTTTGTCAAAAGCGACCGGTGACAAATATGGCAACGTTTTCTGGTGTTATTGGAGATTTTTCTAGTGTTGCGGAGACACTGACGCTCTTGCAGTTACGGTGCATTCACATGTAAGCGGTGCGGTGCGTCTGCGTCCGTCTCCATAGACTTGCGTGATGACCAGCTTGTCCAACGCTGACGCACAAGCAGTGGGTGCTGCCGTGAACCTCTCCCCATCCCAAAGCACTGGGAGGCGGTCAGTCCCACAGCAGAATCCCAGCATTCCCAGTAACTCTGCCTTGTGCTTTGGGTCATTTTGGTCCCGAGCTCAGACAAAGGAAGAGGGTCGGATGTAGAGCTAGACATTCTAGCCAAGATAACAGTCTTTTAGTTAAATATTCTAACATTTAACAATACAGGACAAAATTGGTTTGTGTAATTTGAGTCTAGAAAAAGCATGAAGTTATTTTGAGAAGTGATGACCTATATTAATGACAAAATTATAAAAAAAGAAAAAAACAGGAATCAACAGAAGAAAGCTGATTTGTAGTTCTAAACATATTTAAGGTGTTTTTGTCTCTTCCATGATGTTATTCCTCTCTCCTACAACATCCATTATAATTACATGCGATTTTCAAAACAACAAACATCATAAATACTTAAAAATATGCATCATTCCATATATTTTGATGTGAAATTGTGGGCAACCATCATACTGTTTTGGGCAGACAGAATTCACCTGCCCCGTCTCGCAACCACATAAAGAAGTTTAACAATCTAACCAAGACCCATAAGTCTGAGCTGTCTGAGCACTGCGTGGTCTGATCTTAAGGTGAACTTGCTGGGACCATTACCAGGAAGACCATCAACTGTACTGAATGTTTTCCATTTGTGAATAATCTTCACCAGTATAGAATGCTTCTTCAAGGTCATGAAGAACGTCTTACTTCCTTTTATTCTGTTACTTCCAGACCAACAAATAGACAAAACCCCTGCTGATAATCAACTGATGAAGTGCATTTGAGCAGCAGCACCTGGATGTTGAGCAGAAAGATGGAAATTTCAGGGTTTGGGATATAATCAAGTGGGACAGGTTGACATTGAAAACTGCTTCAAATATTTGCCTTAAAAGACAAAAAAAAATCACTATACTGGGCTGCAAACGTATTCACACATAAAAATGATGCATTTAAATATTGCAGCAATTATCCAAAAATGGATTTCACTTCTTAATTTCTAAAATAGTCATGTGGTGTGTGTCAACATGATGTCATCCTTTATTGCTGTTTCTGCCACCTTTTCAAAACCTGCTATGCAATAACTGCTCTGTATGTGACATCACACCTTTTTGAAGAAAAAAAAAATGTACACTATGATATGAACATAAACACACACAACTGGCACAATCATCATTTATGAGTGAAATGGGTGATAAGAAAACAAATGCACAACTGTGCTAAATGGACTGCAAATCACAAAGAGTAATCGTGGAGTGACGGCTCCCTGCTGACAAACACAAGAGCTGAGCCTCTCTGTGAAATCGCCAAATAATTATTTTGTAATGCAACATTTAATGCACCTTCTCAGCAGCTGTGGTCGCAGATCTTCTCCCAGGTTGTGTGTTGACAGTTTAATAAAAGGGGGTTGCTAAACTGTGATCTGGTTGATTGGGTAATAAACCAGTGGGGGTGGGGGAAAAAGCATTCAATATTGCACTCAGACTACTACCTTGTGGAGATGATGAAATCCTGCCACAACTAAGGACACATTCCCAGCGATAAACAATGCTAAAGGAAAAGATGTTTTGTGGAGGACATCATAGTAAGAAAGACAATGTTAGAACAAAGCGCACAGATTCTGATCACTATTCCATGAAATTCCTTTTGAGATCTAAATGCAATTTTTCTGACAAATATGTCTTGCGACTACAAATCAAGCTCATATTTGATATCCAGTCTGCATTAGATTTCTAACATGTAGGAACATTAAAGAGAAAAGTATAGTGTTGTAGGCAGTGATTGTTGAGATGAAAGTCTTGTGAATGACACAGCTACAGACAAGCCACAGTACCTGACCACAAATATGGAAGACTGACTCAATTAAAATACTGTACATGTGAGGGGGTATGACATATCTTTAATCAAGACTTCTAATGGGGTTTTAAAGGCCATGTTTAGACGACCACACAACTATAGCGAGGTGTATTCTTGATGCCATAGTGGGCGACATCAAATTAAATTTAAAACCGCTGGCCAAAGGTAATCATAGATTTGGTAAAATTGTTATTCACGTCGGCACTAATTACATCCAACTGCACCATCATGGAATCAACTTCCGGCCACGGTCTGTGATGGAAACTCCCCCTCTACATTTAAAGTTAGGCTTAAGACCTTACTTTTTCAAAAAAGCCTTGACTCTGTAGTCTCTTAGACCACCTCCTAGTTATGATGTTATAGGCCCAGGCTGCTTTGGGGAGTCCCATTGTGCACTGAGCATCTTCACCCAGTCTGTCTGATCTCAGTTTCAGATTATCCTGAATCATTTAATAACATTACCATTGTCTATGTCCTGTAGTCTCTCTCCCTTCTCCCATCTCCTTCTGTAGGTCCTCCCATAGTGATGTTGCCTGCCCCCTTCCCTCCCAAGAATTCCATCTTCCATCTTCTGAACTTTTACCTAAACGTGTTTCCTGTAGTGCACCAACTAACATGGGTGACCTGCAGTCCAAACCTCTGACCACCACATTTCTATATTTTTGTGCCTGTCCTCTGTCTGTCCCGCCTCTCTCTTTTCCACCTTTACCCAGCTGGCTTTCAGCAGGAGGGTCTCCCCAATGAGACGGGCCGGCTCAAGGTTTCTTCCCAAGAGGGAGCTTTTTTCTTGCCACTGTTTGGCGTGCCGTGTGCTCGAGGTTCATGCTCTGGGTTCCTGTGAAGCGTCTAGACACAACTAGTGTTGTAATAGACGCTATATAGATAAAAACTGAACTGAATTTATTAAATCGAATAGAAGTGGTTATCTTCCTGAGGCTCCATGAGGATTTTTCATATGGTGTGGTCTGTTCCAGTGACTCAGCAGAAGCATCACCACTAGTTTTGCAGAATTATTTTTCATTGTACATCACCATGTAGTACTTCCTTAAATACTGGCAATAATGTCATGGCAACTGGGTTGCACAGTAGCTTTTTTTCTTCTTCTTTCTTTACATTTCTACTATCAAATCAAAAGTACTCCCATACAACATAAATCACTCTTTTCTTTGGAACAAATGTTTCATCTGCGCTTCTGTGTTGAACGATGGAGATTTTTCTTAAGATTAGAATTACATGTTATTTCTCCCAACTTGCACATTTCTACACAAGACCATTTTTTATGAGGTGGATGAGACTAGTACACAAAGAAAAACTGGACTTCTCATTGGTGGGATGACTGTGACGCAAGGAAAACAAAGACTCTGTAAAACCAGTGAGCTCCCTTCATCAGACATGTTGCATAATGTATGGCTGCAGCCTTTGCAATTTACTAATAGAATCATTTTAAATTGCAGTGTTAATCTAATTTCAATCAATTGTCAAGTCTTAAATGTAAGATAACCAAAAAAACATGATTAATTAAGCTCTCTTTGTGCACAGGTCCTCAGCCCAGGATCATTTTAACATTTTATATTATAGTGTTCTATATGATTATCTCTTTACATGAAAATCTCATTAGTTCAGATCTAATTTATTTTATAATTTGTCTTAGCACCAAGTAGATCTTGTGTTCTCTGAGGGCACATACAGATGTAAAAATAGTTCTCAGTTTCTGTAGGTCAGCATCAAACCTGCTAACCTGCTGGTTCCCCAGACCTACATTTCATTCACAGAAGATTTAAACTGCTTGATATGTTATTGTATGCAACATTATGAGAGGAAGGAAAAACACAATAAAACCTAAGCAATCCATAAAAAAAGTCAACATTTTGTTTTAAATACTTTTTTAAGAACACTTAAGTTTCCATAAAACCACTTAGCTGGTTTCTGTCAATTAGCGAGCACTCATGAGGCCCAAACATGTTCACACCGTCAAGCCACCAGCAACGGTGCCAAAGAGACAACAAATACTGCACTCTTACCTTTCGTATCCCTTCCACTTCAAAAGAACTGAGGTTGGCATAAAGTGAGTGATGCCTCTTTCCTAACAATGATGTAGTGGTGAAATTAGCAGTGGTCGGGACCTCCTTGTCTAAGAGCCCTTGTTGCTTTTTATCATCCTGCCCCGACCCCCTCAGCTCCTGCTGTTGTTGCCCAGGAGCTTCCGCCTCGTTGCGGCTCTCCATCTCCGTGTGTACCGGCGCAGACTCGGACTGCTCAGACCGAGTGCACAGGTCATACATCACTCTCTGTTGAAAGTCACTCAGAGCAGAGGGGACATATTTGGCTGAATGAGGCCATCAGCCAAGACCGTCCATAGCTTGCTCACATTTGCCGGACAGGAATGACACAGATCAGCTGTTGCAGGATAACCTTATAGCAATAAGGATGTCTCTGTCCTCCGTTTCTCCAGCAGTTCATCTGCAGCAGTTAGAGATGAAGAAGGAACTCTCTGCACAGTGACGTTTCTCAAAAATGAGGACAATCAGTTTCAAGGGGACGGTGCATATTTTCAGCCTTGTCTTGTGAAGGCGACTGAATGATTCTCATCTCACCGGAGAGTTCTTGAGCATAGTGGCATCAGTATTTATCAAAATGTGGTATTGAGAATCCTCTACCCAACTACAACATGCTTCTTCTTGTCACTCCGTCATCTGAGGTCCTTAGTCATAAACAGAAGAAGGAAGACACAAAGGTCTCACCCTACGTAGCACTGAAACAGCTCAAGTAGGCCCAAGAGAAATGCAAACAAGAAGGGACGTGCGATGTTAAAAAATAACAAATCGGTCTAACTAACAGGTCCCCTCGCCAGTCTCCATTCTCCTAGCGAGGCTGGGATGTGGGTGGCATCATGACTGCTCATCTGCGAGTCTCTCATCACTGATGAGGCCTTGTAAAAAAGAATTTCATCCAGATACAACAAGACTTGACAGGGCTGCTTAATCCCATCGTGCTTGCAGCTCCATAAAGGTGAAGAACGAGGACGATGAGGAAAATGTGTGTGTGTGTGTGTGTGTGTGTGTGCATGTAAGACGACGAGTGTCTCCGAGAGGAGGGGGTAGGGAGTACTGCTTCCCTCATCCTATCACAAAAAGGCAGGCTTTGAGACGGGACCCAATCATTATAGTGGCTCGAGCTCGTTTCCATGGAGATGACGCTGGAATGATGTTGACTGCCTACTGATTGTTCAAGAGGCAGTAGACACTGCAACACAGGGAGGCTGCATGAAGCAGGCAAAGCATAGTGTACGTCATCCTGACTTCTTTTATTTCACTTTATTTGCTTTTGATGGCACAACTCATATTTGAGTAATTTAGCCTTTTTTGACATTACAAACAAATACAGAGAAAGGTAGTAGATACCAGGTTTGGTACTGTGCCAGAATTCAATGCGATCTTTTAAACTATGATACTATTTAGCCCTCCTGTAGACTTCCAGATGTCCTTCCAGATATTTCACCTAAATAAAACCACAAAACACTGTAACTGAATCCATCCTGGAGAGCAGCTGTGGCCCTACAGGCCAGGAGAGGAGTTTATTAAATTACATGCAATGACATTACTCTCACTCAATCTTGAAAATCTGGTGAGCTGTTTGAAAGAATAAAGGACTATAATTACATCTGTGTAAAGAATATTAAGTCTTCATCTACTGTAGCAGCAGATCATTTTACAACAGATTAAGCAAACATAATGAAAAGTAAAAACACTCACACAAAACTTTTTGCAGAGCATCTCTGTATCTTCTTCTTTTATCGTATTAAGAAACGAAGCACGGACTTTTTGTCTATATACTAAAATATTGAAAAACATATCTGGCTAACTGGCAAGTAAAATTATCCTGGAGAAAGGCTGAACCTTTGAGAAGATGTAGAAGCAGCCTGCTTTACACAAGTAAAAAAGAAGAAAAGAGGGTCCAAGCTCATGTTTACTACAATACTTAAACATTTTCCCATACTGGATCAAAAAAACATGGATTTCTCTCTTTCCTGCCCCCCCAATGTCTGACACACAAGCTTTTTGTTTTGCCCACCACTACTTTTACCAGCAGCGTGCTAATTCATTATTTATTACAGTTTGCTCACAGGAACATGGATTAGGAGCCTGAAGCCTGAAACCAACCCTGTTGTGAACACTTTTTGCTTGTCTTGTGATATTTTTACAGTTCAGTACAAGTGCTGCAAAACAACCCACAAAGTGCAAAATATGTGAGATAGCTGCTGCATGCATGTCCATTTTGATCACCAAGTGTGTCTAGCATGTTTAAGACTGCTCAAATATAGTTTTTTTGTTTTTGTTTTTTTAAATCTCACTGAGCTTAAACAAGAAAATATGTTGGTCAGTAGCACAACAAACCACACATGCTCTGTACAGAAAGGAGCTGCTGTCAGGTCACGGTTCAGCTGTATTGACGTCCTTTCACACACCAACAGGTTTGACAGAGACTCTCTTAGACCTTTAAAAGGTTAAGCTACAAGCATTCACTGAATGCCAAAATACAACTATGTGTCTGCACAGTCCAACTTTTAGATTACATACTATTAATTTTATTTATAGTAAGGGGACCGTCTACACATTCTACAAAAAAACTGCTGGCCTTTTGTTTTAGACGACATGACCTTAGAAAACCCCAAAGCCACAAACCAGGGACGATGGGGCAGCATTGCTGTGCAAAAAATACAATAACGTCATGAGACTTAACACGTGGGCACTTCTGTGTATGCACAGTTCAAGCTTTGATTAATTATTCAATCTCCTCTATCCAAATTTGATCCAAAATTTAAGAGACAGAAGCACAGTGACCTACTTCTGCCACTCCAACAAGATACATAAAACACACCCACCCTTCTCACTCCTCCCTGCACACATCCTAGAATATTCTCAAGAAAACAGAAGCGTATTTTACAATTTACCACAACGTTTATATGAAATTAGTGAAATTATTTAGGCTACTAGGTCAATTAAAAATGGAAAGAAAAAGTATATACACCCTTTACTGTTCTCTGTATAAATTTTTTGCCATAAGATATGATCCAATCTGCAAATAAAACACAAAAAAAGACAAAACTAATTTATTTACTGAACATACCCATTAAACGTTCACAGTGCTGGATAAAGAAGTAAGTGAAACCTTGAAATTAAAAGCGCTCAAACCTCATTTGGTTTGACTTCATCCATCTCTGGATCAGAGATGCACAGTGTTTAGGAGGAATGTTTAACTATTCCTCCTTAAAGACCTGCACTGCCTCAGACATATTTTAGGATGTCTCCTGTTAACAGCTGTCTTCAGGATCTCTGTGGGATTAACGCAGTGGTTCTCAAACTTTTCCCACAATGGCCTCCTTTGAAGGAAAACACTGTTTACCAGGTATTAACACTCCTTTTGAGTGATCCAATTACAAGTGAGCGCCTTTAGTAGAGGTATTAACACACCCAGAATGCATTTGAGAATGCACTGAGATCTGATCACTCAAACCACACTCGGAAGAGGTCTGGACCACATATGATCACATTCATAACCACACCCACGTCTTGAACTGGTCTGTGCTGTTTTGATTTTGCCTTCCTTTGTTCTTATTTTTATTTTGTTTTCCAACATACTGCATTCCCGTTTCAGTCCGTCTGAATCATTCTGTTATCTTCCATGTTTTCAGAAGTCTTTCATTGCTAATGTTGGAGTATTCGTATGGTTCATCTGATGTAGCCTCAGGGAGTCACAAGCCAGTGTCTTTCTGAGCCAGTCCCAAGCCCGGATAAGTGTAGAGGGTTGTGTCAGGAAGGGCACCCGATGTAAAACCTAAGCCAAGCTAAACATGCAAATTACAAGACCCATGAAACCATCCCAGATCGGCTGAGGCCTGGGTTTAGTTGGGATGGAACCTGGGCTACTGTTGGTCAAAGAAGGAGAGGACGAAGGGTGCTCGTCTTCTTCTACTTCTTTTTCCAAGCAACTAGGTGCAGTGTAGTGCATTGCTGCCTCCTGCAGGTAAAATAACGCATTTGAACTTTGCAAATTGAAATCATGTACCTGTTTATTTTTAGTGAGATCTGATCACAAATTGCCCCTCAAGACATAGGCAGCGACACATGTTAATGCCAGGTGTAAGGCAGGTTTAAATATAGGTTTAAATATCTTTTATCGATCAAAGTAACTCTAAACCATCCACTATATATTTATGCTTATAAGTATTTATGGTTACAGGGGAGCCAATCCCAGCTCTCTTCAGGTTATATTCACTCCAGACGGGTCATCAGTTGTTTTTTTAATGTAATTAATCTATAGGTTCACTTAATTTTTCCATCAGCAGTATGAATATTTAGATTCCAATTACAATCAAATTCCAATTCAACAAACTGGAACAAAAGGAAAAATTAGAAAAAAACCAAAACATTTTACATCCATTCAGAGGTGATGCAGCATAGGTGCACTTTCATCTTTCGAGGTTGAAGCAACACACTCGGAGTCAACGTTTTCAAGGTGCATGAGTTACTCAGTGCTGACTCTGGCCCCACTGGATCCTTTCTGCCTCTCCACCAGTTACAACTGAAGAAATAGTTCAACTGAGAGGTGAAAAGTGACATAAAAGTCAGTTGCCCTTTTTTCAAGGTAGGGTTAGGGATTTCTGGATAAAGTCAGGTCTGTTGATATTTGAAGAAAACACAGGGAGTTATAGCCACTCCCTCTCCCTCTCCCTCCTTCTTGCGTCCCCTGAGCAAACATTCCCCCTCACAAGCCTGAACCCTGGCCTTGTCTGTCACTGCCCAGGACAAATTTTGTTATGGTTTGACTTCCCCGACTGTTTGATTCCAGTTTAAGGAACACTTGTCGGTTCTGCTTAAACGTTGTCAGAGCAATGAAATAACAAGCAATACAGCTTATTAAGTTTAATTTAGTAGCTGAAATTGGCTAGTTATGGAGTGTAAAATACTGCATTGATCCAAACCCTTCAGTATTTCATGAGTGGGAAGGAAAACCACTGTAGAGTAATAACCTCTGCACAGCGCAGTTTCTACCTACACCACATAACAGGTTTGTTTATTAAATTTCAGTGACAAGGTTCATGCAGAAATAAGAAGCTGCTCACCTCCATGATTCCTTCCATGCATTTGGAGGCCGATGACTCGCCTGACCCAGAGGACTCAGCCCAGCAGGATGGGTGGTTCTCCCGACGTGCATGTGGAATGTTGTGGGGGTGACAAGTTTGCAAAGAGCTGCTCTGACAGGTGTCCTCAACTGCAGTAGTGGTGCACGTGGCAACAGCAGGAAAATCCCAGCCTACAGGCCGCTTCCACAGGTCTTGTCTGCGCTTCTTTTTGGAAGACTGAAAGTCACTTTGGAAATTATTTAGCTGGGGTCTGGAACAGGCTTGAGGAGATGTTGTCTGACAGAGGTCGGTGCTGGTTTTCTGAGCTTGTTTCCTTGACAAGGTTTTGGCCACGTAGCTGGTGGATCTTGCTCTCCAGGGCCCCTGCAGAAGTCTTCCATAGGCCTCGAGGAGATGGCAGAGGAATATGGCCTTTTCTAGCTCAAAATCCTGGTTGTGATGCAATTCATGAGAAGCCTTCTCACCAGTTATCTTCTCATACAGCTTCAGCAGCTGTGTTTGTTCGCTGCAAAAGCTAAAAGCCTTTTCACCTGTTTGGTGAACCTTCTCATGCTGCCCAGTGTCTTTAATCTTGACCCCTTTACCAAGCAGAGATCTGTGTCTGTTTCTGTCCTTCTGGCACCCTCGCCTGGCTGCCAGCTCCGTCACAGCCCTCTGATGTTCCCTCTCCGCTTCTTCTCGTAGGCTCCTCAGCTCCACACAAAGCCGCTCGTAGGCCCACAGAGTTCGCTTCCTCTCTGCTTCCAAATCAGCATGTAGCTTCTGCAGCCCTCGTCCATAGTCTGTCCGGTCCTGGCATGATCTCTTGGATAACAGGGCCAGAGGGTTATCCCTGTTTTCTGTCATGATACCTCATTAACAGCACAACATGCAATGGGGAGGGGGGTGAGTAGTATTTATTTTTAAAGAAAGGCCATGCATCAAGGCAGAGAGGAAGCAGAGTCTGGTGATGACTGGGAGTTAGGCAACATGCAGCAGATAGACAGAACAACGGATCACTGGGGATGGACAGTGGAGGATGTGAGAGAAGTGGAAGAATTATACAGATTAATTAAGTTTGAAGAAATGAAATGTCCTTAGCACAGTAAAAACACAGATCATGATTTAGGAACTAATCTTTTTTTGTTTGAGAGAAGAAACAGAGAACATTTAAGAAAAGCAGGCAAAGTGAACACATTAATTAAATATGGTTTGGATTGGGGTTATTTTTACCGTTAGAGGAAAAAACACTCAGCCAAGTTCAAAATATTTGTTTCATTAGAAAATTGGGTTAACGAGTATGGAGGACCACTTCTGAAATAATCAAAAACAAATAGTAGAATAAATAAAATTTCAGTGCCAATCCAGTTATGATACATATACCTTTTGATAATTAGGGCTTATTCTATCATCAGAAACTGCCTTTTTTCTGGTTTTTAAACATTTGAAATTAAATGCATGAAATTAATGAAGAATGAAAAAAATGAAAAAAAAAAGTCCTACTTTGTCCAACATATTCAATGTGTTAAACAAAGCCTTATCTGAACAGCATAAATGACGACAGACTGCAATACCTCAAACTAATGTCAGACTTGTAGAAAATAAATATCTACAAGACTAATATGACAAAATATTATTTTATCATTGCTAATTCCAATACCTGTTCAGTGAATTACATCTGTTTCAGCCCTCAATGATCAATACTAGTTCAGATCTAATATGCAGAACCACATAATATAGTAATAATTTCTTGTCCTATACTTTAGCATTATTCTGCATATCAGTTGTGATTTTTGGCCATTTGTGCAGCTCAGCTTTAAAATCAGACATGAATCTGTACCTGAAATCACTGCATAGGCTCAGGAACACAGTTTGCTGGGTCATCCACAAATTCAAGATCAAATTAAGCATAAACAACATAAATTAACCTGGTTCATCCATGTCTTCTCTGGGCCGAACATCTTTAAAGACAGACTGAAGCAAAGTCACATTATAATTTTTTTATTTTTTGTACAATGGTAATTTTCCTAGACACTTTTCATATTCTATCTGAATGTTGGTTCATTTTTACAAATAACTACATCTTGATTTTATTAACATTTTACAGAGTGTCACAACTTTTTCCCGTTATTATGGTGCATAGAATAAAACTATTCATTTATTCAATTGTGTATTTCTGCATACATTCCCTTATCTTTTTATTTTTAAATATGTCAGCTGTGGTCCTCCATAAATGAGTACGAGGTCGGTATAATGGAGCTTATCGAGAGAAGGAGTCCAACACTGATTTGAAGATGCAACAAGTGAAATTTAGAGACATAATGTTTCCTCAGACTCAACGGAACGGATTATGTTTCAGAGGATGGGCACTTTGCTAAAAACAAGCTAATTAACCAGCTTAACTTGACTTTAGTAAACATTGTCATGTGGTTAAACAGACCATGCAGAAATATGACACTACAAAAGAACGTTAATTATGCAGCATATTGGAGCTGCTTTTAGTCACAACTAGTCGCTAAAGCGTCTAGTTAGCCGCTATTAGCTCACCGTTAAGTTTTCTAGCTTGTATCAAACTCACCTTATAACGGACGCTACTGTTACATGAACTTTGTTTTGTTTGTTTGTTTGTTTGTTTTTATCAGGGTGGTGTCTTCTTTCGACCACGGCGCTTCTGTCGACAGTAAAATAAAGTGCGCATCATCGGCAGCCAACAGTTAACGGTCCGTGTATCCCCGCAGGAGGGGTTTGTTTGTCGGCTACACACCAGTGTCACACACGCTCCCGTCCAGTCCGGACAGGCGCCGCGCTGCCTTCAGGTCACCCCGGCCGTCCCACCACCAGCACCTCATTCTATATCTCACTGCTTTCACAGCAATTTAGATAACCCTCACTCCAAACAGAAATAACAGTAATACATTTTAAGTAAATATAGCTGGATTTAAACAATATATCGTTCAAGACATTAGTCAATAGCCTTTGATATAATCATGGAATCAGCTAGTTGTTGACTATTTCTCTCTCATGGATTGTTCGATAGATCCACAGGCTACAGTTATTTCTAATTTGATGTATTATCCAGTTCTAACAAGGGAGGATTTTTTTTACTTTAATGCTATTGCAGGTTTGAGTACTTCACGTTTGGCATAAATACAGAACTACAGAGAGTTGAACGCAACTTGTAGCTGATTCCATCCAACCTAAACTCCACTGATGGGACACGGATGACCACTAGTGGCCACGTCATGGCAATGACACATGTCCATGGTCCTGACCTGCGTGTACTCTGCACATTAACCCATTCAATCCAAATCATCCACTGCAAAATAAGTGCATGCATTTCAATCCTTAGACCTTTCTAACACATAATATGCAATTTTTGTATTTAATTTAATTTAATTTTTATTTTATGTTGGTTATGCTAGTGAAAATGTAGGTAATATACTCAACAACCATTAGGAAACCACATAGTTTAAACGCATACCAATCTTTCAATTCGACCTACAAAAAAAATAAAAATAAAAATAACACTAACATCACAGTAGACATAACTGTAGTCGCAGTGGACACGACTGTGATGTAGCACACCTCACTCTGAGATTCTTTGAATGTAGAAAATCCAAAACCTCTGATAGCCAAACCAAAGCAACCAAAACCTTGACGCTATGACTATGTGTTATGTTGCCGTGCTTACATTTGCTCTCTTGTGATCAAAAGATGCATGTATGAAATTTAGATGAGACGACTTATTCTTTTATTTTAAATACTGCTGCTCTGCCGAAAACAACACTTTTAGAGCTTACAGATGTTGAAATAAATGTTTGGCAACAATTGTTGCAGGTGGGATTAAATGCGTTATTGCATTAAGCCATTTTGATTTTTCAAGTAATAATATAAATTTGGAAAAAAAGGAGAATTCCCCAAAGGCTTCAAAAGATCTGATTCCCCCCACTAAGTGATGTTGTAGTTAGGTAATAATACCCTACAGTCTTTCTTGTCATGATAAATTTTTTTTTTTTTTTGGACAGGTTAAACTAATATTATTATTATTATTATTGTTGTTATTTTTAAGGAAACCAACATTTTGAAACAAGTTTAGCAAGAATCATCAGATTTGTTTTAAGCACTCAGCAGTTTATATATCACTGTGGCCTGACTTTGTTGTTACTTTAGCAGAGAAAACACTTTGATTTATTAAGATAGGTGTAAATAAAAAAATATCATTCATCACTGAAGTCTATTCAAGAGCTTCAATTTCAGGATCCAGGTATTGAAAGACAAAACCATTGTTTACACTCTTGGTAACACCTGTGCTTTTTATAATCTGACACGGCACAATGTCTTATGTGAAAACAGCCTATTCAATGTAATTTAATCTAGTTATGGATTGCATTATTAACTGACACCTTTCTCTTCATTTGTTTTCGTATCCAATTCTTCCTGTCTTTTACTCTTCTTGCTATTTCACATATTAATGAATCTGTAATGAGTGCACGTCCATGCATCTGCTGGCGTGACATGTTTTTTAAAACAAAATGAACAGGAACAGGTCACTGCAGGTTGAGCAGAAAAAAAAATCAACAAAAATCCTAAATCAGTGGTCAAGGCCCAAGACACTGAGATGAGTCACTTCAGGGTTGATGATAAAAGAAGCTTTTTATGTGGAGATAGGAAAATAGATGAGAAAATAGTTTAATATCATCAGTTAACCCAACATGTATCACATCTTTGGTGTGGACACCTAAGCTCCAGAAGAAAACAAACACCAGGCACAGGGAGGGCCCTCTGAAACAGAGCTAAGAAATGCACCAGTGTGCCACTCAACATGGGACAGATCGAGCGCAAACAAAGCAGGTGGAGGGGGAAGAAAAGAAATCCATAGATGTTGGTGAAAGGAGACAGAAATCCCCACCCCTGTTCTGATTTAACATCGGGAGCACCAAAAGTATCTGCACAGTTGCCACCAACCACTAGGAAGATTTAATCAACAGGAATGCACTGTTTAATACCATCTGTGGGTCCTTGATAAACTTCTTCCTGAGAGTTCATAATTTGGCAAAGGCAAAGATATTGAAATATATAAATCCTCAAAGGTATGTACATACCCTTTCAAGATCATATTGCCAAAATCCATCAAAGGCTGTCTGACCACTGGGTTGCATATTGTTCTATATTTTCTGCATTCAACTCTTCTCTGTGTTGTATTAATATTCACTAATGGATTTGGAGCAGTTGAGAGCATCTCTAACAGTTTTTTCTTTTCATTGTGATGATTAAAAGATACAGAGACAGAAAAAAAAGCCTCAGCATACCAGCCAGTGTTATCTTGGTGTCCTTGGGCCGCTCCCTCTCCTATTCCCATCTCTGTCTGCTCACGTGTGGCAGACGGCTGGGAACAACCAGAAACTTCCCAAAAGTCTAACGCACGTGAGCATGAGGGATGGTAAATATTTTGGAAAAAAAAAAAAAGAATCAAATTCCTGCTGCTGCATCTGTTGAAATATTCTTCTTACAGCTGAACATAACATCTAGGATGACATCCCTGCCCACATGACATGGACATATAGTGTTTCTGTTTTCCTGTGCATTATATAGTATTAAACATAGTCTACTATTAAATATTAAAGAATGGATATTATGCCTTTTTTTCCCCATAAAAGTTGACACGATTTCCAGAGGTCTTAATGAAATCTTTGAGGTCAAAATACCACTGGGACGTAGTTCCAGAGCGCTCTTTGTAGCCACGTCTTTAAGGCTCTGTTCAAAGCAGCTGATCTCAGGGGCTACAAAATGATACAACTATGTTATGACAGGAATTTTGATTTGGAAGCGACTTCAGTCAGTGAAAACTAGATCTTTTTCATAATCCATCCCTTTTGAATGTGGAACCTTGGGAAGACCCTGAACCCTTCCATCTTCCCTCCATCGCCCCGGGCTCTCACAGTGATGGTCCCAAGCTAGGATAAATGGGGAGGATTATGTCAGAAAAGAAAAAAAAACCCAAACTAATAGAACAAAATAAAATAAAAACAAGATTAGTCTGCATAATGCTTCTGATGGTATTTGCATTAGTCTTAGTTTTATGTAACTTATGTGTCAGTGTAGCATTTCTGCACATTAGCTTTGGATATAGAAATGTACTCAGGATCATGACCACAGGTAACAAACACTCATGTACAGGCTTTTATTTTTACAACATGAGAGTCTGTTTTATCTATGTATTTATTTTCAGTTTGAAGTACCACATTAATGTCACGTTGCACAATCTGTGTGGGATGTAGGCCTTCAAAGGATAAAGTGGCATCCCCCCACTGCTTGTCGTAAACATAATACCCTCAAGATTATGTAATATACTGGCAGCATTTCGTTACAACAATCTTCAAAACAAATGTGTTATTTCATTTAAAAGGATTTAGGAGGTTTTTATTTAAGGATCATACCAGAGATCAAAAATTATGTGGAAATAATATAATTTAGTTTTTTTTCTTGTGCATGATTCTGTAGTTTTTATCACCTGTGGGACACAAAACACTAGTTGTCTTCATGACCCACTTCAAATAACTCACCAAGACAAAGGTGTTAGGATGGTATACTTTGCTATTTGTGTCACCATCAGTCACAAGACCTTCATAAGCAGGGTCAGGCATTTAGATATCCTATACCTCTGTGGAAACAATGATATAACTGCATAGCTGATCTTTGGATGTGTCATTCCTTGTATGAGTCTACAATATCAGGATTATGTAAATATGAAGGGACACGTAGACCTGAACATATCATCAGCATGATATCAGGACATGTTTTCAGAACCATTACAATTCCCCTTTGAGATTAGCCCATTTGCTAACATTCTGGAAAATGAGAGAACATTCCTCTTTCAGCCTTTTCTCCCTTTTGTTTGCAGTATTTTAAGTTCTTTTCATCCCACATAACACATAAATCTGAACCCACTGTGTCAACAGTGTATGTTATAATTTTACCAGGTTCAGGCAGATGTTGCAACATCAAGGAAGCCTAATGGACTTTTTTTTTTTTTTTTTTAATTCTTATTCATTTAATTAATTGTGGGGTTTTTTTTGTTTGTTTGTCATTTTTGACTGTTACAATCTCTCCTCTCCTGAAACCACTATAAAAGACAATCATTAACAACAATAATAATAATAATGATGATAATAATAACCCCAGATGGGTCGAATGCGGAGAAAGAATTTCTCCAAGGGGATCAAA
The DNA here is from genome assembly GCA_037176975.1 of Arrhamphus sclerolepis. Lineage (NCBI taxonomy): Eukaryota > Metazoa > Chordata > Actinopteri > Beloniformes > Hemiramphidae > Arrhamphus > Arrhamphus sclerolepis. The sequence continues at coordinate 18,399 of JBAMYA010109837.1, forward strand.
AATAGTATATCTAAATAAATAAATAAATAAATAAATAAAAATAATAATAATAAGACACATCAGTGTTGTCTTCTTGGTCACAAAGAAAACCCTTTTAAAAGTGCTTGAAAACCCAAGACGATTCTAATTACAAGTCGCAGTCACATATCAACCAGCTCAGGTCTGAAGTGCAGCTAATCATTGCTGACCATCTGTCTTAGCTGAGAATTTTATAACATGTGAACCTGCCATGTCACCTACTGTATAGATTAATCATGACTATGTGCTACATGGCAGATATCAACTTCTTTTTTTTTCTTAACAAAAAAGGGGGTGCTTTAAATGAGCCGCCAGATTGTTCACTTGGTTGAGCAGATGGCCTAGTAGTCCGCTGTCGTCCTTATGTAATGGTGACAGGACTAGTGACCTTCTGATGGCCAACTTTTATGTCTGTCAACTTTCAATAAAGGCCACAAAAAACACAAAATCTTTAGAAAAGGGGCTATAACCATTGACACCATAATTTCTATCACATTGAGACAGAAAAAAGGAAATGGCCTAGATTTTCTTCCTCCTTGGTGAATACAATTTCAGCGCCCTGAGGGCATCAAACTCTGTGTTAAATCATTTTCCCTCATATTTTTTGTTCCTTCCCAATAATAGGCTCAAGTGGCTGGTTTCTGTTTCCTTCTGTTGTACAGATAATAAATGTCTTCCAGTGAATCTATGGACCTAAACTATTACATCTGACGTTGCCTTTTATGTTATGCAATTATGAATAAATTGGGGTACTAAGAGAGAGAAGTCCAAAACCACAAATGTTCTGTTTTGGAATTTAAAAATGGATAAAACAGATTAAACTGGGCCAAGTAGTTTATATGCACAAGCAAAGAAAAGGATGAACGGCATGCATTCATGTGATTCATGCAAAAACAGAGGTAAAGTTGCACTTCCTGGATGCATTAGGAGCTAGCAAGTTATTTTACTCATCACTTTTAGTAATATTCACAAAAAAAAAAAAAAAAAAAAAAAATAAAAAACTGCCCTTTTCCTTTTTTTGTCCCACTTTTTTTCCAATTTGGAT